>PVJA010003040.1:0-99114 GCA_004027025.1 Myocastor coypus | reverse complement strand
AAAAAAAAAAAAAAAAAAAGAAAAAGAAAAGGGACTCAAATTGCTATACTCTAGAATTCAGAGCAGGCCTAAGAGGTTAGAACAGACTTAAGGGAAGGGTAGGAAATATGGATACTTCCACTAAGTAGACAAACAAGACCTCAGTTTGGAAAAGCACAGCTCTTGTCATATATTTGTTGTTGCTTGGAGTTCAGGCCTTGAGGCCTCTATATTTTGAAAATTTCTCCATGATTTCTTATTTGGGAAGAAAGTATGGCTCAGGGATACATATAGGCTTCCAAAGATAATTTCAAGTCTCCAGGGTATTCACTGAGTCTTAGGAACTGTAAAGCTAAGAGACTACTTCTCTCTGAATATCCTAGACATGGGCTGCCCCAGAACTACTTGGTTAAGAAAAGTACAGATATCCAGTTGCACTCTCTGGTGATTCTGACCCAGTATTTCTGTGGCTGCGGTGGGGTGGGGTCCTTGGGAAGGGTGTACTTTAACAAGTTTCCTGCATGTGACCACCCAACTTTCATTTCAATACTCCCAAAGCCTGGAACACACCCCTTCCCAAGACAGCTAATCCTGAAGTTGCATTTTAACATTGTGCCTGTAAGGGTGTTGCCTGTATCTGACCAAGGCCCCTGTGAAGTGTCAAGGAGCATGGAGCAGTGCACCATGAAAAAATCACCACGCTGTATCAACTGGCAGAGAAGCAGTCATCTCGCTTGTCCAGAGTGCCTCTGGTTCTCCACCTTCTGGAGAAAACGCCAGTCATGTCCAGACCTGAGCATCTGTGCAATGCTCTGGTTCCTCCAGCCCCCATTTGCCTCCTAAGTGGACTCCTAACTTCCTGGCTGCCTTGTGACTCAGCATAGCTACTCTGCCATCTCTGACACGGCCTACATGGTCTTTCTTCCCATTTTTGCTCTCCTGTCTTCTCTGTCTTGAGGGGTAAGTGATGGGCCATGAATGGCCCACACATAAAGTGTGCAATTTGATAAGTTTGGAAATACAAGGACATCCATGAAACCATCACTGTGGTCCAGATCATGAAAGCATTCACCCTCCCCTGAAGTTCTTTGTGTGCCTCTGTCACTTGCCCTTTCTTCCTCTCATGTCCTGCAGCTGCTGACCTGGGATCTACTTGATTGTTCTAACCTGGAGCACTCAGCTGCGCTTGGGTCAGGCCAGTCACCGTCTGGTCCTCACTCCAGTCTCCAGTGGCTCCCATATCCAGTGGGTCCTGTCCGGACTGCCTCACCCTCTGTGGCTTAGCCCTTCAGGGGAGGATCCCCCTGCCAATCCTATTTCCCACACTAGGTGCAGTTAGCTCATGTTATACAGGATAATTATTCAGTTGGTACTGTATTCTTGGTATCCAAAAATCTAGAATTACTAAGGATAACTATCATTTATAGAATAGCTATTCTATACTAGGATTCTATAGAATTCAGAACTACTTCGAAGACAACAATATGCAATATAGTCACCACTGTTGAATTCTTGTTTTGTCTAGTGAAATTCTGTATAATATCTAATTCTTTTACTATTTTTATTCCCTTTAAAAAATAAAATAGCCACATAATTCAGTTATGTCATTATATAGCACATGTAACATATTACATTATACGATATATATTTCATATTATGTAACATACCATACCCTGGCTTCTCTAATCCCTGCTATATTCATATGAGGAAGGTCCTCATTCTTCATGCTGTCCACAGAAATCATGACGGACTTGCTGAAGTCAAGATACACCATGTTAGTGCCTGCCAGATAACTCAGCAGAGGAAAGCGCCTGCTTAGGGGTTTGATCCCTGGTGTGTTATGCTGGCCCTGCCCTGGAGAGCACTGAGACTGTGATTGAGACTGGGTGTGGTGGCACATGCCTGTAATCCCAGCGGTTAGGAGGCTGAAAACAGGAGACACACTCGGAGCCTGATCTAGGTAGTGAGGCCCTGTAGACCTTCTTCTAAAAATGCATTTAAAAATAAATAAAACCCAGCACTCGGGAGGCTGAGGCAGGAGGATTAGTGCGAGTTCGAGACCAGCCTGGGCTACAAAAGTGAGCTCAGGACCAGCCTCAACTGCATAGCGAGACCCTGTCTCAAAAAGACAAAAATAAATAAAAATAAATTAAAAATTATTCACCACGTCTGTAGATGCTGCTGCTGTAACCGCTCTTAATCTTTTTTTTTTTTTTTTTCTTCTAAAATGCACCGTTTCTCTGATTAGAAGAAGCCTTCCTGGTACAGTTGATGATACCCAAGGTAAAATAAAAGTTCTCTAGATTCAAAGTACTTCATGATACCCTATTATTCGGTATTGATTCTGACGGATGAGTAATTTTATCTATTTTATAGACAGCCTGTATTCCACATAGACATCACTTGACTGCTGTAAAATCCTCTTGATATGGCTGATTTCCAGCTGATCAGAAAGATGGCTCTGTTTGTCTTGGCAGGAGATGGGAAAGGCCGACTAACTCCTCCTAATCCTACAAAGGCGTTGTGTGAAGCCAGTTCTCCCATTCGGAATTTATTTATATCAGACTTGAATCCGTGGAACATTTGATATGGTTTTAGCATTTTCTGTCATGGAAAGTGATTTTTTGGGGGTAAATGCAACTAGAACACTGTAGACTTGCTAGAGCTTAAAAAAAAAAAAAAAAGCAAAGATGGTGTTTAAAATTGTAGCATACTTTACCCCCAAATGTAAAATCATATAAATTATAGTTATATTAAATATTTGGGAAATGGTAGTAAGGACAAAATACTGTATTTCTTTCAAATCGTATGAAGTCATTCAATTTCATAGAGCATAAGCAGTCATGAATCTATTTTCATTGAATGGTGTCTCCTACACCTATCTCACCACGGGGACACAAGGTGATCAACCTGTCACTGGGCCCCGACTGCTCCCTTAGGCCCGTAGGACAGCACTGCCCTGATCTGTTCCACCTAAGGCGTTACTTCCTCCCAGTGAGTGGCCACAGATAAATTAGATTTCTCATACTTTTTTTTCAGATCAAATTGTTTTTTCACATTTACTCATTAATTCAACAAATATTTATGGAGCACCACTCATATTTTAGATACTTGAGCTACAACAGTAAACAAAGTAGAAAGAAATCACGAAGATTATATTGTAGGGAGGAACAGACAGACAGACAGACAGACAGACAGATATATGATGTGCTAAGATGAAAAATAAAGAAGAGAAAGGGCATGAAGGTGTGTGTATATATGTAGGGTGTGAGTGCATGTGTGTCTGTGTGTTGTGTGTGTTTAGGGTTTACAGTTTGGGAAAGTGAGTTTCTTAGAACACAAGGCTTTAAACTAAAATTTACCTACTGTTCCTTTGTTAACGAGGAGATCTTCCTGGGAAACAATAGCAAGGGACAAGCAAAGTGAGGTAGGTAAGGTTGGAGAATCAGAGCAAGGTGCGTCCCCTGGAAGTCATTACCCAGTGTCGCATACAAATGATTTCTGTATCTCACAGGACCAGCTTCTGAGAGGTCAGAAGAGCCATTGTGTCCCAGGGCCTTCTGTTTACAGGGAGGAAAACAGAATAATGGACAGCTCCCTACAGCTTGTGACCACAATCCTGGGTGGTACTCATGTGACCACCGAGCACATCCTGTGGCATCTGCCACCTGGCACCGCCAGGGAAGCTCTGAGGACTGAGGTGGGGCGCATATGGTGTGGGCAGGCAGGGAGGAAGCTTGGCTGTGCCATACAACCCTTGTGGAGCCCCCAAGTAGGAAGCACTTGTGACAACTGGAGCAGAAGAGATCTCTGGAGACAGGAGAAATACGAACCAAAGACCCGGGGCGCCACAGATAAGGTGTCTGACACAGAAAGAGTGGCCAGAGATGGAGACAAGGGAAGCCTATCAAGAAGATGACATTCAACTAAAGGCTCGCAGTTAATGTGATTATCTGGGAGACAAGCTTCACAGGCAGAAGTGACAAGAGCAGGAGTGGTCAGGTCAGGGTAGCCTTGGCATGGTCAACGGGTGGGGGACAGTGGAGGGCGGAGCGGCTCTGTTGGTATGAGGTGAAGGGAAGTGAATGGGAGAGGAGATTCCAGAGGTCGTAGTTAGTCAGCTCACAGAGGACTGCAGCTGACAGGGTACTGAGTTCTCTCAGAGTAGGATTACCAGGCCCTGGGTGGGGCATGACTCCACTAACATTTCGAAATGATCACATTCTGGAGCATCTGGGTGGAGATCAGACGACAAGGCGAGGGTAAAGGGGAGGGACTTGGTGCTGAGACAAAATACCCTAACACTCAAAGTTACGGGAGGCAAGGTTTATTTGGCTCACAGTTGAGAGAGGTTTCAGGCCATAGCCAGCTGGCTCCAAGGCAGGGTGGAGTGTCAGAGGGGCATCACAGAGTAGAAACAGTCCATGGAATGGCAGGCAGGCAGAAGGCGGTAAGCAACAAGAGCAGCAGCAGCAGCAGCACCACCACCAGCACCACCAGCAGCACCACCAGCAGCACCACCAGCACCAGCACCACCAGCACCAGGACCACCAGCAGCAGCAGCAGCAGCAGCGGCAGCAGCACCAGTAGCACCAGCAGCTTTCTTTCTGACCCGTTATGTTCCAGCCAGGCTGTAAGCCTACTGGTTGATACCCGCTATCCCCAGGGCTGGGCACCCTTCATCCCAGCATCACACCCTTAATCTCAGTGTCACACCCTTAATTCTGACATCATTCCCCTAATCTAGCCCCTCTGAAACTCCTCATACATGACGCGTGAGGCTTGGGGGAAACATCTAGATACGCGCCCTAACAGAAGGAGCAGACGGCTGCTCAGCGAAGAGCTGCCTCTCCACAGTTGTGTTACCTGAGCACAAGTTTTGATCCAGCTGAAAGTCATTGTACAGGACTCTGGCTGAGAGTATCAGTGAGGATGGCAAGTCAACCTAGCAGGGGCTGGCGGACTGCTGGATGGGGCAGGGCGTGCTAAGAGACCACACGAGAAGACACTTCCTAGGCCTAGTGAGGGTTGACTGTGTGCCCAGGTTCCCCAACTGTGGTAGTTGATACATTGTGTCAACTCGAGGATATTTGGCTGGATGGGGGTCTGCGGGTTCCTGGCTATGGGGGCCCCATCCTGCAGGATGCTGAGGGCCTGCCCACCCCAGAGTGACTCAGCACAAAAAGTGTATAAAAAGAGTTGAGGAAGACTTTGTGTGAGCGGCCCAGTCCAGCCCTACCCTGGCTGCTTTCTGCCTGGCCCAGTCCTGCCCAGCTTCCTTGGAGAAGTCCTTTTCTTTGGAGGAGCTTGATCTTTGCGGTCACGCCACTTTGGAGGAGCTCTGCACCAGCACAGAATTTGAGTATGAACTGAAACCTCCGCAAACTGTGAGCTAAATAAACCTTGCCTTCCTTCCTTTCGAGTGTTGGGTATTTGTCCCAGCAATGAGGAAAAAGTAAGGCACCAACCTACACCTTGCCCTTTTCCAACTATGCTCTTTTTGATGCTTTAATTTCCCACCTGCACCACCGAAGCCTGGGCTCAGAGAGCACTAGTGGTAGATTGCACCCAACAGGGCTTCGAAAGCTTTTGGGCTAATCCTTCTGCATGGGACTTGTGAGCCAGACCCAGAGAGCTGGAGAAGTGAGAAAAGGGGGGTTTGCTCCTGACAAGGAACGCAGGCTCCTTTCTCCTCTCATCCCTGTCCCCCAATGCTTTCTTCAACCTAAAGCAAGTGCTTTGGATGAAGCTGAAGAATTTTATTTTTATTTAATTTTATTTATTTATCTTTGTATTTAGCACAAGGTCTACAGGGTCTCACTCACAGATCAGACTCCTAGTGATCCTCCCATTTTCAGCCTCCAAAGTGCTGGGATTATAGGTGCTCGCCACCACACCCAGTCTCAGTCACCATCTCAGCACATGCCAGGGATCAAACCCTGGTGGTTGTATCTGTCTAAAAAGGCACTTTAATATGCTGAGCTCTCTGGCCAGCCCTAAGAATTTTAAATAAATGGACTAAAAAATAAAAATGTAGATAAGCAAGCAATTGCAACTGTCTGGGTTGTAGTTATAACTATCTCATTTGACTGGAAAGTTTTACAGTCTTCCAGCAATGTTACCCCAAGTGGAGAGCGCTGTTGTCACAGTCAGACTGCTTCCTGCTCGCAACTAATAATATCCAATACACTCACCCAATATGTATGAGTTTAAGAATTGTTTCGAAACTTTTTCTTTCAGCAGTGGTTCCTGATTCTGCCCCCGCTTTTGGGCAGAACCTGTTTGCTATAGAAGTAGTGCTGTTTCTGGAAGCAGCCATTTCCCTTTCATGGCATCCAAATATTCACCGATGTAATAGAGTTTCTCTAGGAAAAAACGTGAATGGGAAAGGTGAAACATATTGGCCTCCATACAAATCATCCATGAGGAAGACTGTCAATCCTCCTTCAGTAGTTTTGATTTTGTGTTAGCTTCCCATGGTTCTAAAAAAAGAAAAATCAACTTGAAGTGAGGAGAGCTTTACTTTATCTTATGGTTCAAGAGGGTTCAGTCCATGGTCACATGCCTCCTAGTCTTTGGGTCTTTGGTGAAGTGCATGGCAGGGGCACATGGCAGAGAAGGCTGCTTGCCTCACTGGCTGGGGAGCAAAGAGGTAGTAGGAGCCTGGAGTTCTGACATCCCTGGGGGCACATGGCCAGCAGCTTAACTTCCTGCCACTGGGTCCTTTCTCTCAAATTATCTACCAAAAGCACCATGGGTTTGGGACCGATTCTTTAACACACAGATCTTGCAGGAACTATTTACAATCCTAATCATAGCAGAAGAGGGGGAGGAGAAAAAATATTTACTAAGTTATTCTGGTAATTTTAGGAATGTTTCTGGATTTTTCTAAGTGCCCTAGCAATTGCTCATTCTTGGGCAATTTTAAAATTTCATGTTCTGTGGTTCTGCTGGCCTATGTGTTTTGCCAGGAGATCTGTGGTCTGAAACTCCCAGTTGAGGTGTAAAGTTGCCCCTAAATCCCATGCCTTCCTCTCCTTACTGTTCAGGTATCTCATTTTGGCAAATAAAAGTCACCAGCTGTGAATAAAATATGGAGCCAATATTTTAGGTCTGCCACAGAAGATGGTCATCCTGAAGGACAGATGGCTCCTCCAGCCTTACTCAGATCAGCCTTCAGAGCCCACATGGCCTTGGAGATGTGCCTGAGGTCAGGGGTCCCACTGACTCGCGAGCAGGCCCCAGGCCAGCATGCCAGATGGGTGAGGATGGGGATGCTGGCTGCAGCCCAGGACCTAGAGACGGTTTGTGCCTGGGGAACGATTGCACTGCTGTGCTGTCTCCCCACAGCCCTGGTGCTTTCACACAGAAACTATGGCTTTCTCACTTAAGGAGAGCTCTGCACATCCCAGTCAAAGGCCCTCAGGCATGGAATGAAGTGAGTGAACTCTGAATCTCAGCCTTTATCTGAGTGGATCGGAACAGATCCTTGGAGGCAGAAAATTGGAACTTGAGTGTTCTGGTCCCAAGTGTAGCCTTTTTCCAGGCAAAGCCTGAGAATAGAGTAAATGTTTTTCACTGTGCTTCCTGGTGATCTGGACAAGGGAGTACAGGTCTGGCTGCCTTTTGGAGACCAAATGGGACATTGTAGCAAGACAGCCAGGGCCTATAAAGTTGTTTTCAGAACCTTCCCACCTGTTCTCCGATGGCATTTTCTTTTTCTCTTTCTCCTGCCGAGTCTGTGCCATATGGACTCCCATCTAGCGTACCGCTGGAGTTACCTCCATCTCTGGTGACTTGGCTGTTACTAGTCCTTGTGTGTTAGTCCATTGCTATAAAACAAAAATGCCTAAGATAAATCCACTTAAGAAGAGAAAGGGGATATTTTGGTTTATCGTTTTGGAGGGTTTAGTGCATGATCTATTGGCTCCATTGCTTTTGAGCCTGGGGTAGTATAGGAGCACATAGTAGAGAAAAGTTTTCATCTCATGGCAGCCAGAGAGCAGAAGAACGTCAGGAAGTGATCAGGGTCCCACTATCTTCTCCCAACAATGCACCCCAAGGCCTAACTTTCTCCCACTAGGTTCTACTTTTAAAGGTACAACACAGTAGCGCTACAAACTGGCCACCAGGCCTTTAGCACCTGGCCCTTTGGAAGATGCTTACTTAAATGATAATGCCCAGCAGAGGACAGGACTGAGACACTGTGTGCTAGTACGAACATCTGAATTTTATTTATGCTTAATACATTTGCCTGGCCGGAGGTTGAAAATGGGTAGCTCCCAATCTGTGTGATTCAGGACACATTAGTGGATTTCTAGAGAAGGCTAGAGATGGTCTTTGGACTTTTGCAGTGGCCAAGAAGAGGTAAGGGACCTGTGCAGATGGGTGAGTCAGAGCAGATGTTACTGACGGCAAAGGAAATACATCATCATGCCCACCTGTTCTTTCTTATTCCAGGTGACATCCAAGGGGGACAGGAGAGCGGAGTGAATTGATACATTTTTCAGACTATTGTGTCTTAGGTTGTGCTTGATAACTTCCTCCACCCACGGGTGTCTTTCGGTGGTGTGCACCATTTGTTAGGATAATCAAAGAGCCATTAACATCGGCGAAGTTGGGAAGTTGATAGCTCAAGCATCACAGACATCCTCTGGCGGAAGGTCACTTTTATGAGATGTGTGTGTCTGGAAAGGCACTTAGGCTACATTCAGTATTGTACTCACCGCCTTGGTTCTTCCATCCCTCTTCAGAACTTACTGAGCAAACCTTCCTGTTTGCAAGACATTATCCTCAGCAGTTCACAATCGCCAAGTCGTCTAGTTCTCATGGCAACCCTCTCACACAGGCACCATTGTCACGGGTGTTTCTTAGATGAGAGATTACATAAATAACTTTCACAAGTTGCGTTATTCGAGATTCCACAAGTAGCTTGATGCAAGCCAGGATTCAACCCCTGGCTCTGTTGCCTATTCAATGATGAACCTTTGTGTCTTACCTTGTAGCTAGAGCTAATTGCAGTGCCTGTGTCTACAACACTTTCTTTCTTCCCTGCCAGGCAAGGTGCTGCCTACAGACAGGCATCCCTTCTGGTATGACTTTTGTCCTTCCTGGCAAATGACATGATGCCTGGTACCTCACTGGTACTCAGTGAATGCATTTTTAAACCACAGTTCTGGGTCTCATTGGCCAGGCCATTATCTCCATGCAGAGTAAATCACAAAATAAACAGCTTTTGTTTTTTATTTTCTAGCTCAGCTGCCATTCAGCCCACTTGCCACACGTCTGGAGTTCTGTACCTTGCACCCCTCCTGACTGTTTATTATAGCAGGAAGCAGCACTAGGGAAATAGTCAGTTGCCAGGCAGGTGTGAGCGGCATGTGGGGTCTGTTTGTTCCAGCCACGTGTAGCCATCCACTGCAAAAGTGGCATCCTCAAAAGCACCTTCTCCCTTAAGAGCTATCTCCTTTGCCCCTGGAAAGTTGCCTAGCGACCTCCTTCTTTGCTCCACCCCCTGGCCTTGCGCAGCTCTACTCTGGTTTCCAGCACAGCTCGCCAGACCCCATGTCTCTTGGGGCATTGGCCCACACCTTCCTGCTCATTAGACCACCATCAAACTTACCCCTTTCCATTTCTAGACAAGCTGTGCTGATCCAGTGAGCATCCCCTGATTTTCCTGCCTATGACAATTGTCTGGAATTCTTCAAATCATTTTAAAAATATTAGCCTCACAACTAAACTACCAAAGAAAGGGTCAAAAAGCAACAAACTTAAACCGACCCAACCCAAATCAAACCAAATCCAACAGAGAAAAAATGAAAAGCTGTAAAAGATGAATGTCTGAAATTTTGTAGGGTATTTATCCCAGCTTCCGGCAGCTTCTGTTTTGTCCCCTTCCAAAGTTAAACTGTATCATGCCATCACACGGGTGACGGGAGATGATGCAAAATGGGGTGACACACAGCATATAGGGTGTGGTAAAGGGATAGTGTTTACATTTTTAAGAAAATATCACAGAAAGACACATGGCCACTAATCCCCCCTGAAAATCCTTTTTGCTGTGAAGATACTTATCCTGTAGTTCTTGTCGCTTCCTGAAGCAGTTGTGGAAGCTCTCTTTTATTGGGCGTTCTTCGTTGTGCTGTTGTGGTTGCCTTGATGTCCTGAATTGATTCAAAATGTTTACCTCATGTTGACTTTGGGAAAGACTTGGAGCTCATACAGTGACAGATCTGGGGCAGGAACTGGATGAGAAGGCACCATTGTGTCTTCATTAGCCTGCCTTTCTGGTTTATGGCACTCAGTAGCAGCGTTCACCATATTTTTGACCACATCCCAAAAAGACATACAATTTCCAGGATTGCTTCAGAAAATGTCAAGAACAATGGAATAAGTGTATATGAAGGAAAGGAAATATTTTGAGGATTAATCAAGGTGTATATTTTACTGTAATACATTAAACAGTCACTGTACTTTTCCAACACAACACTTCCTATAAAAGTGATAGGCAGGGCTCGGTCTTCATCGGGGACCATAAGATCATTTTCTTCTGCCACCCACTTCAAAGAATGGAAATAAGGTGCATTCCTAGCTCCATCCCGAAGACCATCCAGCAGCAGGTGGGATGGTGGTGGCTGCATGTTTGCTGACAATTGAGTGCAGTTGGCCCGCTGGTGTCCGAGGTTCGACAGGCAAGCCTACCTCCTCTACAGAGAAAGGCAAGTTGTCCAGGAGATGGAGGAGGGGCACTGCTCCTTCTTAGGATCACGCCAGGACATCCGTGAAGCACCAGGTCTGGGTCTCACTAGCAAATGTACATCCTCAGCTCCTTCCTTTAGACCCCATTTCATCTGGATAGAGAAACAGGCAGGGTGCTTCCCTGATCCAGCCGTCAGGAGCTGTAGGCACAGAGGATGAGCTGTGGGGACCCAGGGCTCCCTGTCACTGAGACGTGCCACCTGCTAGTAGATGGCTAGCAGCTTCCGGAGAGACAAGCCTCAAGCTGAAGACCAGGACTCAAGGAACTACGATTGCCCTCAGCACTGCCTGCCATTTGCATGAGCGCCACACTCAGCTGTTCCTCCGAGTTTACCAGCCCTGGGTGGCCTCAGACTGAACTTCACACTCAGAGAAGTCTGGGAGCGAGGCACAGAGGATGCGGAGAACAGCACTGCTGGGTGCAGCTTTGACTTCTGTGGAAGGGGAGGGATTTCAGACCCTTTGGGATCTCTGCTCACTGTCCTTTCGGTGGCATGGTATGCGCAGGCAAAGCAGGCTCACTTTGAATCTTTCAAAGCCGTGGTCCTTCAGTGATAGGGAATGTCTTTCCCTCCTCCACTGTGTCCTGGAGGAAGCTTCCTGTCCTTCACATCTGTTCACTTGAGCTATAGATGTAGCTCCCTGGTACAGACTGCTCTTTGCATGCACAGATCCTCAGCACTGAAAAAACAATTTGCCCTATATCAACAAATAGCCATTTGTACAGCTACGATTGCATCACACTGGAATTTAAAAACAATTTGAAAATGTCTGTATTGTGCATGTTATTTTTACCGAGGTTTCCGGGAAAGATAGAAAGTGTTGGAGGCAGGTGGACAGTCAGACCCAACTCCAGCCTCTTCTTTCCTGGGTGGATACAGGCTTCCTGCCCTCCACCTTCCACGGCTGCGCGGTCCGGGTGTCACTCTCAGTCCCACCTGGGAGAGTGAAAAGGGTACATGGGGGAAGCTGGAGGCCTTGTGGCAAAAGAGCTGCTCACCAGCCAGAGTCTTTCCCAAAGTCTTCCTGCTCCTGGGAGGCCCGCTGGGCTGGTCATTTCTTCTTTATCTCTTAGGCTCACAAGACGGAGTTTTGTTATAATCACTGCCACAATCCATGCCATGAGGGCTTCAGGGCACGGATGTGGCAAGCGGAGGGACTTTGCCCACGCATTTGTGTCATATACAGAATTAATTCTTCCCTAAAGCTTTGCATCCCTGCAGGATTTCTTTCAGGGTATAAATGCCAAGCTTTAGGGAATCTTCGCTGCATACAAGACTAGGGGGAGAAATGTATTGTCACCCTAGAGAAAGGTAGGCATAATATTAACTTCATCTTACTACTATGTGGCTACTAATTACCCTTGACTGAGTGTTTGCTAAATGCCAGGCAATTATGTGAATGTATTGCATTAGTTTTTCCCCTTGTTTCTTATATTAACCCTACAAAGTAAGTACTATCATTACCCTGCTGCACAGATTAGAAAAACTGAGGTTCTCTGGGCTTGCATAGCCTCTGGCATCTGGAGGTCATCCTTCGTAGATGCTTTCATGTAAACTTCCCTCATTTACTCTGCTTGAGAGCAACTCCTTTCCTAACAGAAGAATCCACACCCAACAGAATCCGTAAAGAAACCCTGCGCATATAATGTACATGGTGGTTGGCGGGAGTCACACCCACTGTGGTCTTTTTAGCTCTCTGGTAAATGCATTAGTTTTTCACAAGATCTCTCCCTCCTTTCATGCTGTATCAAGTACCGTGCCTTGGAGGACAAAACTCAGTTTGAGTCATTTTTAAGTCTATTCCCCCCTCCATTCCTCTCTTTGGTTTACAGGACCAAGGAGGAACAGTGCAATCTCCGGGTGAAAAGAGCACATTAAGGGACAGTTTGGCTGCCTCACTGGCCATGTTGTGCTCTTAATTGTGCCACTGGGTCTGGCAAATGCTTCCTTTTGTATTTGCCTGAGGTTTGCAGCCTCAGGGCCAGTGCATTCTGGGAGAAGTCAGGTGAACTATGTGGCGTGGGCAGCTGCTGCTGAGGATTCAAAGTTCACAAAGAGACCGAGCCAGGGAAGTGTAGGTGGCCTTCTTTTCAGAAGTTGTCTGGAGACTGGGTGAGGTGGCTTGGGCCTATAATCCCAGCACTTGGGAGGATGAACACAGGAGGATCACTACAAGTCTGATTTGTGTAATGAGACTGTAGTCCCTATAGTAAATATATGAAAAATAAAATTACAAATGAAATTTAAAAAAGAAGTCGCTTTGAAGCAGCTCTTGATCAGAATAAGGATACAGAACTGCCAAATGCCCTAAAACAAAGCGGGCTTGGCCCTAAGACCCCAGTACTGACCAATCACATGGGATCAGACATGGCCCTTCCATGATCATTTGCTTTTCTTCCGTGGGACCACTCTACATGGGTGTGAGGGTGAACGATGAACAGCAGAAGGAGTTCCATGAGATCCCTTAAAGACATAGAAGACTGTGCATTTATCACGCTAAATCTCAGGCAGGTAGCGCCAAGGTATTTTGATGAAGGAATATCATGTTCTCATTCACAGAAAGGCACCATATGGGCTATCACTTTGTCACTTCTCCTGCTGAGGAAGGCAGATGGCTGAGTGGCAGGGAAACCCTGAAGTAGGGTCAGCGGTAGACAAGTTATCTGTAGAGTGGGGGAGAGCACCAGGCTTGGAGGCTTACTTTATGACTTAACCAGCGTCAGCTCTGTGGATCTCTTTATTTCTTAGCCTCAGTTCTAATCTGAAGAGTGGGGATAGTGATAGGCCCAGTATTGTAGGGTCTGTTAGGATTAAGAAGGTGTGTATACAGGGTCTCTGAGGGTACACAGCTCAGACTCATAGTGATCCTCCTGTCTCAGCCTCCCCAGGGCTAGAATTACAGATTTGTGCCATAACACCTGGTATCAGTGGCAGGAACAGCATAGGCCAGCTCGCTATGTGGCACTAGGGATCCAACCCAGGTTTTTGCGCTGGCGAGGCAGGTGCTTATGTTGTAGGCAGCTGAATTAGATAGAAATATTATAGGCAGTCAGACAGGGCCAGGCCCACAAGGAGACCATATGGAAGACAAGGTGGCTTTACAACTTGGAAGAGGTAGACAGACCCCTGCTGTGGGCCAGACCTCAAGACAAAAGATCAAATGAATGCTTACCTCCCTAAAGATTAGCATCAGAGATTAATATTCTAAATATTATTAAATATTAAAGAGCCTAAATGTGTCACTAACCTAACCCTCAATAAGAAGAGACCCTGTCCTGTATTCTTGCTAGCTTGCTACAGGATTTGCTTTCCCATTTGGTGTTGGATTTAATCAGTTTTACCTGAACAATGGTGCTTGTAACCTCATTGGTTGACCATAGCTTTGTTCCACCTCATGCCCACCAAAGCAAGTTCCTATATTCTCCACCACTTCTTACCCACCTCACCACATGGTTTTCCTCGGTAAAAGTTTCTGGAAGAGATAGCTTCTCAGGGGACAGCCCACTTGCCCCCCCCCACCCGTCCTCCTCTTGGACAGGAGCTTTCTTTCCCCCAATAAAATATATTTTGTTCATAATCTCCATTTGTTCCTAAAATTCATTCTTCTGTTTTAGAGAACATGAACTTGTCCCGGGTACCTTCTAGGTTGGGAGAGCATTTTTTCCCTATATCATTTGGAGATTCCCTGTATCACTTAGACCACTGAGCTATTTTCCCAGCTTATAATTATATGATCATTATGCTAATCATCATATGATTGTTAGTACTGAAGAGTCCAAGCTGAAACCAACATTCTTAGCAGCCACCAGCACCTTTGAACGTGCCTCCTACGTCACTCCCCAAACAAAGCAATGACTTTTGGGCAATGGAACTAGTTAAAAAAATTCAAAGTAAAATCAAAGTTAGCCTTGATCAGTACCTACAACCTGACCCTATAGGTTTTAGAGTATTTGCCATGGTACATTACTGTTGGGTTGCAGGAAGAGAATGATAAAATGGTAGGAATCCCAGACAGACAAATAGTGATCCGCTCATCCATCTTTGGCTCAGTTGCTCGCTCTGTGGCAAGCACTAGGCCAGGACCTGGATGAGCAGAAGCTGATGTGTTAATGTAGTGTAGCGAAGGTAGCAAGTGGATGGAAAGAGGCTTTTCCAGAACATCACACTGCAAGCCAACATATCTTCCTCTTGGCACTGGGTGGTACAGGTTGGGACAGTGCTTTTCCTCCCTGTCCCTTCTATTTGTGGCTTCTCCATCCCCAAATCTTTCTCCCTTCCCCATCTACAGCTGGGCAAAGAAGGACTGAGAGTACAGAGGAGCAAGTGTAGGATGTTTGTATGGCCAGGACAGGAAATAGCCATGTCAGTTCAGCTCTACCAGAGAGAAGGTTGGGAAACATAGTTTATCTTTGTGCCCAAGGAGAAAGAGAAAGAAAATATTTCCGTCCAGCTAGGGATTACCTCCACAGAACAATCCCATGGGGTAGATAAAGCCACAGTCTAAGAAATAGTAGACATGGAAAAAGAACCTTTGAACACACTGTGGGTGGAGGTTGGGGCAAGTGCCCTGCCGTGTTCTAATCAAGGTTACTGAGAAGACCATGACATTGCAAAGGACAGATGGCAGGGATCAGAGGAAGCTGGCATCCACAAGTACGTAGTCTTCATCTGTGCTGAGAGAAAGTGCTGTTGGCCACCCGAGGAAAGTGTCACCATCAGCGGTGCTTCTTTGTGGCACTCAGGAGCCCTTTCTGAGCTACCTCAGACTGGACCAACCACAGAGCAACCGTTCAGTCTGGCTTTTGCTGAATGTGTTTCTGCTGTGCTCCACATTGGGCGACTGATGTTGCTATGGAGTTCCCTAGGGGACATGGAGGTCACAAGGGCTGGCACATCAATGCCCCAAGCCTCTGGTGACCCCTCATCTTGCACGCTCACATGGAAAGCTATTGGATCATCTAGACCTGAATTCTGATCTTGAAACTTCTGCTGTGGAGGACAGGGTTCTAAGATGGCGCCCAAGATCCCCCTGCCTTGGTGAATATACTCCATGTGGTTTTCTCACTTTAAGAGTTGTGGGAGCTGTTAGTATGATGGAGAAGGCCACCCTTGCTGAGTTTGCCTGCAGTGACTTAAATTACCAATGTTCCCCACAGGCCTAAGTGATAAAAGGCTGAATCACAGACTGTGGCACTACTGGGAGACCATAAAGCCTTCAGGTGGTGAGGCTTAATGGGAAGAAAGCGGGTCACTAAGAATGTGCCTTGGAGAGGTAGCAGACATTCCTTCTTATTCTCTGTCTCTCCTTCTGGGCGCCATGAGGTGAACAGCTTTGCTTTCCCGTTATGAAGTGCTGTCTTACCATAGGCCCAAAGTGACAAAGCCAAGCAACCATGAACTGAAATCTCTGAAACTGTGAGTCAAAATAAACTTTTCGTATATATTCATTAATTTCAGCTACTTGTCGTAGGCTCAGAAATCTAACCCGTGCTGGCACAGTCACTCCTGTTGCTTTATGTCACAGAAGAGTCCACCATTGCAAACTGAAGAGAGAATCTCCCACTGGGCTTAGGAAAGTCTGCTGTGTTGAGAGGGCTGAGTGACTAAGACTGAAGAGAGACCCACAGGAGCAGAGACCAGCCATCCTTGAGAGCTAGCAAGAAATAGCAACAGAACTTGCAACTCAATGTCTGAAAGAACAGAAAGGAACTAAATTTTTCCAGCAACCATGGGAATTTGGAAGAGAACGAAAGCTCACATAAGATTATACCCCTGTCAAGGCCTTGATTTCAGACCGGCGATTTTAGCCCACTTGGGCCTAGACTCCTGACCAAGGATGTGTAAAAATCTGTGATTTTAGGATACTAAGTTTGTGGTAGGTTTTGACACAGTAATAGAAAATGAACAGAGTATAATGGAGTAAGTCACTTAACTTTCCTGAGACTCTAGCTTTCTTGCTTTGTTGTTGCTGTTAATTTATACACAGCACATTCCATCTAGATTCATTGAGATAATGTATCTAAAAGAGTTTTATAAATTATCAAGTGATTAACACTGGTGAAAAGGATTAACAACAGGCAGCAACTCCATAAATTACCATTGAAGGAAAAAGAGGAAATAAAGCATTTGTCTTTAAAAAGTATCTCATTAGTGCTTATTTTTAGAAATCATGGACTTCCCTGCTATTTAATGATTTATGTTTTTCCTCCTAAGCAATCAGAGTTAGCAAGGCTGTCTGGTCTGAGGAGGATGTCTGAGATGGGTTGCAGCATGCAGGTTCTTTCTATTGAAGAAGTAGCTGCAAGGAGATTCTGTACATGTTTTGCCCCCAGTCATCTCCAGTTCCAAATCTTCTTGTCGGAGTCACCTTTGCAATGAAAATAAGAACTGGCCTAATGACTTCATGATGAGACAAAACCAACAGAAACCATCAGTGCCAGTGGGACGTGTGGTCTTTCAATTTGTAAATTCCTCCAAGGGTATGTCTGTTTGAGTGGCTATGAGTATGGATACAAAGTAATTTGGAGAATTTGGAGAGACAGGTAGAAAGAGACTATTCTTACTGAGCTCTTGAAAAATCAAGGAAATAAGAATCCCCACCATTGCTGTTGATAAGTTTATAATTTTATGAAGCACTCAGAATAGTCTTAAACCTTGAAAAATATTTACAGAACAGGTAACAAGTGGCTGTAAAGTAGACTCAAGTAAAGCTGTGTGCCTTGAAATTATATGGTTTGTAAGCCTTATGTTTGCATACAGACTTTTGGCATTAAAATTACTTTAATACATATACACCTATTAGAATGACTAGAAATTCAGATACACTGATTGTGGGATTATAAAATAGGACAATTGCTTTTGACAATAATGGACAGTTCTAAAATACTAGACCTGTCCCTACAATGTGGCCCAGCTGTGCTACTCTTGGATATTTACCAAAGTGAAGTGAAAGAATAACTTTCTCCAAAAATTCACACACCAACATGCAAAGCAGCTTTATTTTTAATCATCCCAAACTAACAAAAATCCAAGTGGTGGTCCGTAGGTGAATACTGCGTGGGGGTGAGAAAGAATGAGCTGCCTATCAGTGTGTGCCGGAGCATGGATGGACCTCAAGATAATACTGTTGGGGTGAAAGAAAGCAGTCAGAGAGGGTATGTGCGGTATAAATTATTCATATAAAAGTCTAGAAAATATGAAGCCGACACATGGGAAGCAAAGAGAGGAGCAGCGGTAGTTGCTGGCAGTTACATGGCCGTGGTCATGGTCTTGGCCCCACTGGAGGCAGCGAGGTAAATTTATTGGTCAAAACTCCAGCTGCCTACTAGGATTGCGATCATTATGTACTGAAAATATGCACTAATAAAAAAAACCAAAAACTGAAGACAAAATCATTGTATGCTAAATATGTGCAATATATGTTCCTTGCTTATAGTAAAATAAGAAAAAAATTTTCACATATATCATCAAAGTTTGAGCCTCACTCTAAAATTCTGAAGCTGTTAGGAAAATCCTAATTTTATCTTTTGGATGAGAGAGCTACAGGTTCCAAGGGTAAATACAAATCTCAAAGGGTGTAAGGCAGGACCTCGTCCATGGCAGAAGTGTGTTTGCTACCTAGAATGGCCTCTGTGAGTCCTAAATTGCCAAAAGGCATCAGACAATCCCCCACTTGGTCCTGCGTCTTGGGGTGACAGTGCTCTGTGGCTCTGGCTTGCAAAGTGTGGTCTGCTGACCTCAGGGGAGCCTCAAAATCCTCTGGCCTCCAGAACAGTGCACTGATAGGTTTACAGAGTCTCAAGACACTGGCTTTGCAGCAACTTATACAGCAGCAACAGAAAACTAATACAGCATATACGATCATTTTTAAGATTGTAAAGGTGTGCCGAATCAGAAAGGCTGAGCATTAGCCCTCCATGGAACCTGAAGACCGCTGCGATGGAGTCAGAATCTGGGCAGAGTGGAGTGGCCTCCGTTCCAGAGGGATTCTATGCCCTCTGGAGCCCCAGGGTCACCTGGCACCCTCAGGGTTCCTTCAGAACCCAACATTTAGGAAGAGCTCCACAAATAAATGGGTTAATATATCAACAACTGTGGTACTCGCTGGCCCCTAAAGACAGCCGCAGGGCTTATGGAATGTCTGCTCATACTGTCTCCACTCCACATGACGCTAACACTTGTGTCCAGTGTGGCCAAGGGATTTTCCTGAGTCACATAGCAAGTAGCAGAGCCAGACATTAAACTTATAGCAATCGGGTCCTGAGTCAGACCCATGTTTTTCTGACCCACCGTGGTCTTTGAATTTGCCTGCTCTCAGGCACTAAGCTACAGGCAGCACTTATGTTGTGCATTATATCATGTTACTTTAGCTGGCCAGAATACAAGTAAAAAAACCTAGTCGCAGAGACAGGCCAGAGTAGGCACAGGTAGATGGGGAGGGTGAACAGGGACTACTAGATCACCATTTCGGGTTATGTCACCAGGTAGCGCTTCTTCTACATTGGCAAAATCTCTCAAGCAATTTATTCCAAAAGGGACTTGTTTTCATGTGAATGAGTATATTCCCCTGAGATTTTAAATGAAAGGAATAAACAGGTTTAACGGAAGCGAACAATGGCTCCGTCACTTGTCCCTTTGCAGCAGGCATTATCTAATACAATTTCCCAGAAATTGTTATCATTATCACTTGTCTTTTAGATGCGGTACAGCACTCAGAATGGAATGTTACCATGGTACCTCTGATCTTTTGCAATTTTTCCTTTTTGTTCTGCTTTTCTGGGTAAATATTTTTTGACTTTGCTCTTCAGCCGAAATACAACAGCAGAGGAATGGCCAGTTCCCACGTGACCTTCAGCAGGTTCTTCACTGTCGGGTGGCTAATAAGTTAATTAGGCATCTTGTTAATTAACTTCAATAATTAGCTTCAATGTGGCTGCACCAAATGGTTATTACCTTGGCCATGGACGGTTAACTTAGCCTGTCTGTCTAACGTGGGCCCAGGCTGCCAACGGGCGTTCTGACCCTGCTGGGCAAGAAATATAGGTGTTGCCAGATGCCTTTGAGTTTGGGTGAGCTGGGCTCCTGAAATGGAAGAACAGTTTGTATCCAACCTCAATGTCCAAACTTCTGGCCTTCTTAAGGTATCTCTCTTTAACAAGGCCTTGGCAGAATGAGTCATCCTATCTTAATTTAAATCTAATTCCAAAAGATGGATCTGTTTAAAAAAAAAAAAAAAAAAAAATTGACAGATTTTAGAGGAGTTTTTTTTTTTTTTTTCTTTTAAAGGAGCATTTCCACTTTTAGAAAGACTGACTCACAGAGAAGCCATTGATGGCAAATCAGCGTCTGTGTTCAGATTGCCTTTCAAGTAAAATATTTTCCGAGCCCTTGTTCACTTGCCCAGTCTGTGTCTGGAGACGGTCTCTGCCCCACAAGGGCACAGGCAGAAATGCCAGCGAGCATGGGCGCAGGCTGGGGAGCAGTCCAGAGCCCTCTCTGGCCGCAGCACCCTGCTAATAACTTGTAGAACTGCTTAACGTCGTCAGGCTGTACGCGGAGGGGAGATGGCACTTGTCAGCTAATTTGCCTTTTAATACTCTGAACATCCTGACTGCTCCGAGGTTTTCTTCTATAGCCAAATTGTCTTGCCTGTTAACTTGGTAACGCATTTAGGGAACTTTGTTTGACATGTTCAGGAAAATGGCCTTGGAGTCCCCACAGTACTTTGTCAGGAGATTTCCCAGCCCTTAGGAAGGGTGGAAGATGTTGCCTCAGGGTGACAGCAAGAGGGCAGGACAACCACACTCCTCCATGGCTCCTCAGAGGACTGAGTGAGGAGAGAGAGAGAGAGAGAGAGAGAGAGAGAATGAGAATCCAGAATGTAGATATTTTTAGTTCCCTCTCACTCCTTGACTATGAATAGAAATATGACTGAAATTTCTACTGTCTTCAAAGCAGACTTACCTTTAAAGCAAATGCCAAAGGTTTGAAAACTCATTCTAGGTGGAATAGCATTTGCATGAACAGAGGAGGCCCAGGGAAGGAAGAAGACAGAAGCTGGTGCTCTCGGCAGAGTTGAGTTAAGGTCTTCCTCCCTGCCCCCACACCACGAAGTCTGCAGGCCCAGAGTCCAGCTCCTTCCAACCAGAGATGTCATGTGTCACTAGCTCACTGTGGACAGGGGCCAGCCTGAGTACCCAAGGCCGCAGGCCTCAGGGGCTTGTTGCTCTGACAGGGTAATTGGAGCACTTGTGAAACCAGCCGGGTACTCAAGGAAATGACCTGCAGGGCATGCTGGGGAGGAGTCAGATACTTTCCTGTCACCTCCCCAGCACCAGGGGAGTGGGGGAGGCAGGGATTTAAGGTAAGGGTGGGGCTGGGGGTGTGGGAGAGAAAGGCAGAAAATGGAAAATCAAAACCAAAGCAGCACTAAGAAGCAGATGTGTGCTCAGAGGGGTGTGTGTGTGTGTGTGTGTGTGTGTGTGTGTGTGTGTGTTAGCCCTTTTGGCCTCTAAGTGTGTGTGTACTCATGCCTGGAACAAGAGTACTAAGAGCAGGAAGCCAAACTGGGACACCAGGACATGCTCCACAAGCTCTCATTACCTTGGCCCCTCCTGGGAAAACCACCTCCAGCTCGCTGGGCAGCACTGTGAGCCTGGAGGGACCTCTCTGGCCACTGCCACTTTTCACAGTTTTTTTGGTTTTGTTTTTGTCTGCACCTACCCAGAAGCACCAACATGGTACACAGTAACAATCTTTTTCAGGTCACAGGCAGGAAATGTCATCATACAGCGTGTATTAAGAATCTGGAACGTAAGAGAAGGTTACCAAAATCACGCCAAGCCCATCACAGACCTTAACATCTGGCCAAGCTTCTCGTGTGTCTTCTAGTCCCTTGTTCCCCTGCCTTTCCAAATGGGTCCCACACCATTCCCAGCTCATGTTGGGCCTGCGGTCACACCATGGGGTTCTTATAACCAGTCGTCAGGAAATGGCACCGTCGCACAGCATGGGCGGAGATAAATCAAGCTTCGGCCTTGAGCACAGCCTTCACAGCACTGTCATTCCATTTCCTACGCTGTGGGCCCCATCTGTACCCATGATCCTCCCTGGCCATCATAAGGCCTCCTTCCCAGGAGCTCACCGTCCCCGCCGCCTCTGGCTCCCTCTCCGCGTCAACACAGGGAGGCCTTCCTGTCCTGCCTTCTCATCGTCCTCCTCCCCAGTGCCTCTCCCATTCCTGTCTCCAGGCCACTGTCTGGATTCTTGTCCTTGCCCCCTGTTGCCACCTGCCCACAGCGATCTCTGACTTGTCACGCCTTCCCCCTGTCCGCAGCTGTGCCAGCTACATCCTCTGTCACACCTTCTAGCCTTTGTTCCTCCCTGTAAGTGAAGGGCTCAGCACTCCACCAGGGTTCCAGAGTGCCCCCCCCCCCCCCCCGGGACACGCGGGTACACAGGGGCTCTTGGGCGGCTCTCGGAAGACTTGCACCTGGAGACAACTTCTGACGCAGAGGGGCGGCGGCCACGAAATGTGCCGTCCTGACGCAGGGGTGACTGGCTCCACAGTGCACTCCCGGGTGCACCTCCCCATGCAGCCACCCCTGCTGTTAGGATCCATTGCCAAGTCAAAGTGTCTACACCAGCAGCTGCCTCAGGCTCCAAGTTCAGTACAAATGCAAATAAGCCTGGATCCCTTCCCTCCAGGGCTGCTGGTAACTAAGCCAAAATGGACCCACTCTCAGATAAACACAAAACAGGGGTTTGGGCAGGCATGTCATAGGCTTGGGGTTCTTCCGGATGCCCTGTGCAGGGCACACAACTTGGTCCTAGAGGAGTGTCCTCTGCAGGATAAGAAGATGGACACGGCAGTGAGAGTGAGACCCAGCAGGAGTGGGCAGAGTGAGATTAACTGCTATGGAATGCACACATTTAATCTTCTTAAGCATCTGGATTTCTTCATAAAGAAGGAAAGAAGAAAAGCTCCACAGTGCATGTTTTATTCCATAATATACTCTCTGGCTCGCTCATATTTTAGGCTACTTAATTCCCACATGACAAGACTGTTACACACCTCACCGAGCTGGTTACTTAGTTGGTGTGTGTTGGAGTATTTTATGGCAATTTTGCAAGTGGAGAGATGGAAAACCCCCACTACGCTGTGCATCACCTTCAGCACTTGGGGATTCACTGCGGCAGAGAGGCGGGCTGGCGGCAAGTTGACCGAGATGAGCTGGGAACCCTCTCCGGGGGCTGGGCTTCCCAGGAGGGACACTCTAGATGAATGAGAAGTTAAGCGTCCATGCCACTTGGCTCCTAAACAGCAGGGTTTATGCGAGGCCGCACTCTGGCCCGCTGGGGTTTCAAGATTTGCCCTAGCACTGTCGCACCAGAAGTTATGGTTTGCATTCCTACCCATCAGGGCCCTCCCGAGATGAACTCCGTTCTTATCTTGAAATTTGTTTTCTGAGTCAATACTCATTTGTCTCACCTGGGATCTAACAAGAACGATCGAGAAGAGATGAAAATAACTTATACATTCTTTAGGTCTTGCCACCTCAGCTTTATTTCCATTGTGTCTTGGGTGGTATTGATATTCAAGACTAAGAACATAGTTCTCTTTTTTTATAAAATGTCCTTTCTGTTGTTCCGACTCCATTCGATGCCGCACGCTCTTGTGTGCTCTGACCTGCTTATGTGTCCCCACTCCCTGTGCTGAAGGTGAGGGGTTGGGAGTGGATAGGCCACAGGGGCTCTGCCCCCATGAATGGGCCTTTCTTATAACACAAGCCTCAGGGAGCTGGGTTATCCCACCGCCACGTGAGCACACAGCAGGAAGGCACTGTCACGAGGAGCGGGACAACCAGACACCACTCCGGCTGCCGACTTGATCTTGGACGGTTCAGGTTCCAGAACTGTGCTCAGGAAATCTCTGTTCATAACTTACTTGGTCTAGGGTATTGTGTTATAGCATCTCGGATGAACAAAGACGCCCTGTGCGGAACTTCACAGTTACACCATTTCAGGGTGCTTTCTGGCAACGTATCAATCAGAAAAAGAAAATTTTCTTCCTCATCCCCTTTTGGAGTCCTAATTTGTATCTTGGTAAAAGTATGCGGAATACCAAGCTATTCCTAGGCCATATGTACTTTTTAAAAATACAGTTTTATGTCCTGAATAGTGTTTGAAGAATATCTCCACAGGTTTTTTGGTATTCTTGACTTCAGAAGGGAGAAGTTTTTTTCTCCTCCTCTCGAGTGTGATCTGTACCCTGGTACTTAGTGATAACTTCTCGCGACTAGAATGTGATGGAAATGCTGATTTGTGATGCCTTCGGTTAGGCCATAGTGTGGCTCAGTCCTCACTTTGCTCTTAGATCATTTGCTTAGAAGAAAGCCAGGTGCCGTGAGGGAGGCAGGCAGGCTCCTGGTGTACCCCTGGCCATGTGTGTGCAAAGGGTCTGTGGAAGCAGCCTTGCCTACAAGGGCCACACCTGCAGCTCTCTGTGGCCGTGGGCAATATCTTCGCTTGGAGGCAAATTCGTGCAGCACAGGGGCTCCCAGAGTCCTCCTCACAAAAACGTATGGAATATTAGATACTTGTTGTTTAAGTGGCTGGCTTTGGGGGAATTGAAAAAAAAAGTAATAGATAAATGGTGCATACCATACTCAAGCAGTTTCCTGTGGAGGACAGAGGGATAGGGCTACCTCCCTCTGTCATGTCAGAGTGGCAAAGGCTAATGCAATGCCCAAGGATGGCACATAAGTAAATAGGAAGTAGAAGATCACTAACAAACAAACCAACTACAAAGGTGTACACCAAGCACAAGGGCCAACACAGTTGCAGTCAGTGGAGCCTTAACCTTGGCGCTGAGCTTCCTGGTAACCAGCATAAACTGAAAATTCAGTAAGTTCTCTGGCAAGCAAAGCCTTTCCTCACCCTGAACCTTACAACAAAATTCTCTGTGGTCTTTGCCATGGATATCAATCTAGGTAAAAGAGGACCAGCCAGATAGCTCAGCAGACTAAAGCACCTGCTTAGGCAGACACAGGAACTGGGGTTCGATCCCCAGTATGCCGTGCTGGCCCTGTCCCTGGAGTGCACTGAGATGGCAATTGACACTGGGCATGGTGACGCGTGCTTCTAATCCCAGTGTGTAGGGAGCTTGAAATCCAGGAGGATGACTACAAATCCGACTTGAGTAGTGAGTCCCATTAGACCCTGTACCAAAATACATTAAAAAAAAAAAAAATCTAGGTAAAAGGCAAGGTTCTCAGTCATGCTTCTGAAGATATTCTGCTAGCAAAATTTACTTACTTGTTACTTGTATTCTATAGTAAGGAAGGTAAAAGAGTAACAGAGCTAAGTATAATTGTGAATTGTAGAAAACAAAAAGGATACTTGTCTTAAGTACAGTGAGACTTGGAAAGTGGAACATAAACATATGTGAAAATGTTTTAATTTTAACTTTCTAGATAGACAGATGATAAATAGATAGATAGATAGATAGATAGACAGACAGATAAACAATTCTTAGGTAGCAATTTAAACCAGGCCAATTTATCTCTCTGGTCATATTTCAGGTCTTGGTTTTGGGTTATAAATTCTTGTTGGCATCTCAGATTTCATGAGAATCGGACTCTTCCAGTAGCCCCATCACATTCCACCCATTCTTGACCTGCTGCGACCTTCCCAGCCCCACTGCGTTTGTTCAAGGCCTTCGGGGAGGAATGTAGCTCTGCTAGCCAGGATGCCCACTGCTTATGTTGCCTTCAGGGAGCGCTGCTGAGGTGTGTGTTGCAGGGGAGGCCTTGCTATAGACATTAGGGTGGTCCTTGCCACAGACTTTAGGGCGGCCTGTGGGTAGAGCTGCTGGCTAGTCCAGCCTGAGGCTAGGAGGCCCCTAGGGTGTGAAATATAAGGAGACATCACACACACACACACACACACACACACACACACATACACACAGCCCTGTGTAGCTATTTCTGCGATGGTTGAAAATATGCGTGGAATTATGTGAAGATGCTTAGCATGTTTGAAATTAATGCTCCTTTCTTTCCTCTGACCTCCTTTCTTTGCTAGCCTTTCCTCTTGTCCTCTTTCTTCTTTGCTTCTTTCTTCCTTCTGCTTGGCAGGACTGCTCTGTGTTGAATTCTTTGCGTGAGGCATGGCCCAGGGCTTCCTCCTCCAGATGCTGGTCTCTCCACACCTTGCAGTACCTCCAGTAAGTATATCTGCTCTGTCATGGGATGCTTAAGCCTTTGCTGACAAGTCTAACGGGATCAGGTTCCCTGGCATCTGTTTTCTGGCATTGTATAGCTCTCCTTTCTTATTCTTAGCACACTGACGATTTAATGTTCTTTGTATGATCGCTTGATTAAAATAAAATATGGGCTTACCAGTTGTCCTTTGCTATCCTCTGGGGAATGGCTCCACAACCACCCTTTCATACTAAAGTCTGGGGGTGCTCAATTCTCTATGTAAAATAGTGTACATTTGCATATAACCCTTGCACATCTTCCATCTTCTTCAAATCACCTCTAGATTACTAACCATACCTAGCTCAATGAGAATGCTGTGCAGGTAGGAAATAAGTACAAGAAAAATCCACATACGTTCAGTTCAGAAGTGATTTTTTTCATGAAGGCCTTTCATCCATGGTTGGCTGAGTCTGTGGATGTGAGTCCAGAGGATAGGAAGAGCGGTGCCTTATGTCTGTGACTTATGAGCCCTTCGTATTTTCAGGGCTCAGGACAGTGCCTGAGACAGCAGCCATCAATAATCATTGGTTCGATGAACCAATGATAATTGATGAATGAAGAAGTCTAGTTCCATGATTTGGGTCATGTGTAAGCCCGTGAATTAGTTTCTATGTGATGAGGATGAATTTTGTTCCCTAACAGGATGCACTGAGCACTGAGGAGACCATGGGCACCCAGGGACCAGAGATGCTACCTCTTCATAGTGGGCACAGGAGAGATGCTAGTGCCAGGCTGTGTGGCCTCCGGAAGGAAGTGCAGAGATGCCCAGGTCTTCCTTAGACACTCCCTGGATCCCTGCTTTCTGGGTTGCCATAACAATATACTATCAGCTGAGTGACATGAGCAACAGAAATATATTTTTTCAGTTCTGGGGGCTACAAGCCCAAGAGCAAGGTGTTGGCAGAGCAGGTGTTCCCGAGGCCCCCCTCTTTGCCTTGGAGGTGGCTGTCTTCTCCCTGCATCTTCACATGGTCTTTCCTACACACTTGTCTGTGGCCCGGTTTCCTCATTTTGTGGTGACACCTGTCCCACTGCATGGGGGCCTACCCCAGTGGCCTTACATCAGCTTAGTTACCTAATTAATGACCTGTCACCTAATTACTTAATTAAATACCTTGTCACCAAATATAATCATATTCTGAGGTCCGGAAGCTTGGGCTTTTAATAGATAGTCTCTCTCCTTAAGGGAATACGACATAGCTCATAACAGATTTAGAACCGTATTTCCCTTACTAACTGAGTGACCTCAGATAAGGTATTGAACCTCTCTGTACCCCCATTTTTTATCTGGAAATAATGAAAGCACTCACTTCACCAGGTAGAGTGATGACTGAAGTGTGACTGCCCATGGTGTGCTTGGGACAGTGGCACGTGGCAAGTAGTCGGTAAATGTTGGCTCACATTATTTTCAGTCCACAGAAATTTACTGCAAGCAATTGCAGTGTAAGAATTGATCTCCACCCTTGAATGATTAAGGGCCCCCTTAGACTGAAATCAAACTAATAAATAAAAGCCATGTGACACATTTTCCTTAGCAGGTGCTCTCTGGATCACCCCTGGAAGAGGACATTAAGGGGAGGGAGGAGCCTTGCAGCCAGACTTGGTTGAGTGTCCCATCCTACACTGTGGGCTTCCAGCAGCGCCTAGCCCTTTGGTTTCCTAGCAAGGCACTGCCTGAGAGATAGCTCAGTCCTCCTTGTAAAGACCTTGCCTTGGGGCATCGGCCACGACTTTCCATATCTGAGCATAAGTACCTGGGGCTGCATGCTCTGTCTCCATGAATAGCTTGGAACAGATACCCCAGGGTCACCCGCAGACCAGCATGGTTCTGTGTGAGGCCCTTAGTTATCTGTGGTGGCCCCAGTCACCTCCAGAAAGCTCTGCTTCTCTAGAGTCGGATGGGACCACTTTTATATGTGCTGTGTTGGCCAGGAGTCTAAAGAGCGACTGTCGCCTGCCATGTATGTTGGCTCCTCTGCTGGCTGTTTCTACTAATAGAGAAAGAGGAACTTCTAAGGACAAAGGCCATGGGCGGGGGCTTCCCGCCTCCGTGTCCTCTCCTGCCTCCCTTCTTTCTGGTCTGTGCTCAGCTTTCCCTGCTCAGAAGGCCCTTCCTGCCATGAGGCTGCAGATAGAACCTCCATGACCCTGTGCTCCTGTGCCTCTAGAACACCATGTATCTTCCTTTTACTTCATTTTCCTCAAGGAGAATGTAAGTCCCTTGACACAATGACTCCTTTGCTAGCTCGTATACGAGCCCAGCACATACTAACACAAGAATTTGTTGGACAAATGAACAAATAAACAAACTCCGATACTGTGAGCTGTGAAGAAGTAGAACGAGAGTCAGGGCATTGACCCTTCCTGCCCTTTTATAGGTTTCTAGCGATCATACACCAGACACTTGTGATCTGCTCAGCACACGGCCAGGGCTCCATCAGTCTTGAAGTTGCTGGCGCTGCCCCAGGATGGACCTAGGTAGTCCATCCCAGCTGCAGGAAGGGCAGCTGTCCCAACTAACCTTTATGCTATTTGCATTAGACTGCTTCCTGTGGCAACAAAGTTAACCTCGAAGCCCTGAGAGGTAGAGACTCTGATTATTCCCAGAATGGAAATAGAAAGAGGTCTAGAAATGACCCTGAAAACCGTGCAGCTAGCAAGTAGCAAGTCTAGAAATGAAACTCAGATCTGTCTACTTTCTCTGTGAGCCCTGGTCTCTTTTTGCTCTGGAAGGTATTTTAAGCTGTGTCAGGGCCTGCTCACCAGATGGCTTGTTAATCTCTCTCCCACTGCTACATTATTAATCTCTAAATTGTTTCGTGGAGAGGAGTGCTGGTACAGCGGAGGGACTTCCTGGAAGAGTGGTGACATTTCACGTGGGCCTGGGAGAGCAGCTCAGTTCTGAATGCGGCAAGGAGAGAGAGAATCACGCAAAGCTGGGAGCCACTCTGGGATCCATCAATATGGCAGCTGCCATCCTAGGAAACAGACGCTCTGGTGTCACCGGCAGCGCAGGGCTGTGAACCTGCTGTAGTCAAATATTTAGTTGGTGGTTGCTTCCTGCTGTGGTCTGCTCAGAAAGGGGGAGAGATCTCCTTCTGTTGATCATCCCTTTTTTTGTAAATCCATCATGGATTGGGTTTTGATTCTTTCCAGAAAGTTCTGGGTGCTTCAGGCAAAGTTCTGCAAGAGGCAAAGCCCCACAGCCTGGAAACTCTCCCTGGGTGTGCTCACTCCTCAGAATGTGTCATGCGAAGCCTGGGGACAGGCAGCTGCCACCTGCCCTTTGAGTATGCTGTGTGTAGGAGGCTGAGAGAAGTTGACGTGGCTCTCTGGTGCTGGCAGCTCCACAGAATGGCGTGGATGGTGCCCTCCGATGAGTGAAGTCGAGGGAGGCTGGAAATCTGGAAAGCTAATTTATTCTGCCAAATATAAAGCATTTTGAACTTGCTCCACCCTTCCTATTTTCCATCTGCCTTATTATTCACCACAGTAATATTTGGGCACTTTGAAAAGAGTGATATTTTAACATGAAGCTATTCTAGGGAGAAGGAAAAATATCCTCATTTGGCATACACCAGTCATACAAATTAGCCTAAATAAAAATAAGACCAAAGGCAGCTTAGAATATTATTGTACTTTTCCAGGCCTCTGCTCGTCTCTTCTGTCTGCTGTAGTGTCTTGCCATCATGGGTGAGTGTGGAGATGGGGCTTACATTTTGAGGCAGAATCATGCTAGCGAGCTTTCTCAGAAAGAATGGGCATTCAAGATCATCTCTCGCTCGAGTTACATCAGGACCGAGCCCTTAAAACAACAATGCATCCATCTCCAGATTTCCTAGAAGTATATTTTTGCTGTTGGCTCATCAGCCACCAACCCATCAAGGACTTTGACATTTGCTTGGTTTGTTCCTCAAAGTGGTCCCTTTAAGTACAGTGTGTGTTTGTGTATGTGTACGAAGGACCAGTGCTGTGTGAACTGCACAGAAAGACATTTGTTCTTCTGGAGAAGAGAAGGCTACAGCATGCCATGACCTCTGGCATAGGGTGCCTTCAAAGTAAGGGTCCCAGGTCGTTATTTTCATGCTGCTGAACAGTGGAGCTTATATATAGCTCACTCTTTTTCCCCTTCCCCCTCTTTACTCTTCTGTTCTTAGTCTCCTTGCTTTCTCTCCTTATCTCATGTGTATTGCACTCATCTGAGCCCCCAGGTCACCCAAGCTGGAAGCCATGGGCAAGTCCAGAACAAGGATACATCCCATAGTGATTCAAGACAATAGCTGATATTTTTATCATCAATTTCCTGGAATCATGGTTTGTCTTAGTTACTTTTTACTCGTTGCTGGGACAAATACCTGACACCCAAAATGAAGGAAGGAAGGGTTTATTTAGCTCCAGTTACTGGAGGTTTCAGTCCATATTTGGCTGGATCCAAGGCAGAGAGGCACATGGCAGACAGCAGCAGTTCATGGTGGTGAAGCAGCAACAATCGCGACAGAGGCAGCCAACCAATCAGAGCAGCAGAACAACAGCTCAAGCCTGTCTCTCTGTCTCTCTTTAAATTACATCAGGCTCTCTGCCTCAGCCTATCCACCTCAGGCCACATCTATAATTCCCAGCAGTACTCAGACCATAATCTCATCAGTATTTAAAAAAAACGTAATCCCAGTGGATCATGGATCAAGTCTCAAACTCTAGAAGTCCCTGCCCCATGACTCCTGAGACTTTGGGGGGACAACTAGATACAAACCATAATATGGTTGAAATGGCTTTGCTGCACGGAGATTCTATCCTCCCCAACCCCTCACCCAGTTATATTTATGGAGAGTTCTGGAAGTTCTCAGCCTGTGGTATTTATTTGGAAGGTCTATTTCAATCAAACCTTAACACAACTGGGAAAACTTCTTTACTAGAATGGCCACATGGAGATGAACATGTCACTAGAGATATTGCACGTCTGTTGTTTGAAAGGTCACAGGACGGTGATTGATTTGTTGGGGTGGAATTTTCCATGCTGCATGATATCAAAAATGTTCTTTTGAACTTTTTCCAAAAATTTTTTTCTTTCCTCCTACCTTTTCCTCCCTTCTTCCCTTTCTCCTTCTCTCTTCTTTCCTTTCTTCTGTTGAGAACATGACTTAGCAATCTATTTTTCATCTAGGAGTTGTCTAACTGAGGGAACAGGTGAAGAGATACATGGAAAAGTGCTGAGCTGTTAATCTTTTCCTCGCAGGTAAGAAAGCAGTGGAGGACATCGGCAAGATTTCTGAAGTGCTGTGTTTGGTGAGCAAAGCTTTCAATCTCGTATTTTCTTACCTAAATGTTCCACTGATGGTGTTGTTCTTATTCTTCTCAAAGAGTTTCATTTTCTCCTTGTCTTTCCTAAAGTTCTCAATCTTTGCAATAAATCAGATCCCAGGATTCAGCCATGTGCTTGCTTTGTATGAAAGCCTCAATATGATGCACTGTCTTTGATCTGGTGATTCCAGTTAGAACTATTTCTTTATGATGGCATGCGCAAACATTTAGGCATAATGTTCACTATAAAACATCAGAAATAAGGTGAAAATTGGAATATTATGACATTTGTTGCATAAATTATGAATATTGATGGGATGGAACATTATGCAATCCTTTGAAAGGATGCAGAGGATGAATGACATGAAAATTGTGTTACTTAACAGAGACAAGATGGTAGTTCTAGTGTTGCCTGCTTTTGTTAAAAATGTATATATATTTTTGGAGAAGAGAGCATTAATATATACCTCAAAATGTTAGTGATGATTCTCTGAAGAATAGAGTTCGAGATAATTTTAAGGCTTTATTGTTTTTGCTCATCTATTTTGCAATTTTGCTTTTTTTTTGCTTATGTGTATCTCTTGTACATATAGACATGTAGCATAATTTAGACTTTACTTTTCAAACGAACTCTATCCTTTTATTAACATATCATTGTTGTGCTTTATGTCCAGTTGTCCCCCCAAAGCCTCATGTAATCATGAGGCAGGGGCTTCTAGATTGTGTGTTTTAGCACTGATAGGATTATGGGTCTGAGTACTTCTGGGATTATGGGTGTGGCCTGAGGCAGATAGGCTGAGGTAGAGAGCCTGAATGTAATATAAAGAGAGACAGAGAGACAGACTCATGCTTTTGTTCTGCTGCCCTGATTGGTAGGGTGCCTCTGTCACCATTTTGTTGCTGTTCTGCTGCCATGAACTGCTGGCCTCTGCATTGTACCTCTCTGCCTTGGAGCCAGCCAAGTATGGACTGAAACCTCCAGTAGCTGTGAGCTAAATAAACCTTTCCTTCCTTCATTTTGGGGTGTCAGGTATTTGTCCCAGCAATAGGTAAAAAGTAACTAAGACAATAATTTTCTGATTCTTCAAAAATTCAGGTAAAATAAGGAAGGATTCAGAGAGCCTGTTTGGAGCTCATAGCTGAACTGCAGTTGATAACTTGTACAGTGCAAGGCGAAGATCTGAAAATGACTTGGACAGCAGGAGAAGAAGAGAAATAGGTTGAGAGGGAGAGAAGAATGGAAGAGAAGACCGAAAGGGCTAGGTTCTGCAGATGTTGGCCAGTCTTTGGGTCTACAGTGCTATTGCACATAGGAGAGGATGAAAGGAAACAGGTGACTAAAAACGAAGTGTCTTCAAAGTCTGGTGGTGAGGATGCACAGAGGCCTCCTCTTTAGGAAACCCTGCAAGAGCATACTGAAAAGGGGTTCAGAATATTTCTATGGGTCTGCAATGATTCCTTACTTTGGAGACATAGTACCTGTAGGGCTAGTGTGAAGGGCCAGATTGCTGAGGGAACGTGAGATCCAAGTTGCAAGGAATTACCAATCTTGAAATTAGACAAACAGTAAACATGTTCCACCAAGAAAACTTGCTGATGTTAAGTTACAATCTTTTCTTAGGTGTGGAAATGAAAGTTTTCCAAGTGATCCATGCGTGTGACAGACACAATTTTGCACTGGGTCATCCACAAGACATAAGAGGGGAGACAGGTCAGACAGAGGATAGAGAGCAAAACAATTCAAGTAAAGTCTGAAGACTTCATTTAATACAGAGTTCAGTCCTTTGGGGAATGTCAGAAAGCAACTGAAGAGAAACAAAAAATATAACAGTGGTAAAAAAAAGGAAGTTTGTTCTCTATGCATTGGAATCTTACTGACCCCAATCTTAAATTAATCCCAGAGTTTACACTTATGGAAAAATATTGCATCTTTGCTGAGTGTTCTTGGCAGAACAACCCCCCAGCCTGATCTGGCACAGCAATCCCCACGTGTTTGTTTGCTTGCTTTTAAAGCTTTGGGTGCCTTGAAGTCAGGTCTGTTGCCACACATAGAGTCTTGAATGACAGCCTTGAGCACGGCTAGATTCCCAGCCAGCAAAGAACCATGCGTTCATGCTCAGTATCGTGCTCTTTGAGCAGCGACAACTGCCCATGTTATACCATGGAAATAATTTTCAATCAGGGAGGAACAAGATCAAAGAGGTTTTCTGTGATTGCGTTTCCTTTTTTGCATAAAACTTCTATTGACAAGAAAATTAAATAGGCCAGAGCATACTCCATTCACTTATTTATTTGTTCAGGTAGTCAGGTATTCAGCTTCCCATTGCTGTCAGAAAGTGCCTGAGAATAGCAACTTAAAGGAGGAAAGGTTTCTTTGGTTCATGATTTCAGAAGTCTCAGTTCATCGTTGGCTCACCCCATTAGTCTAGACTTGTAGTAAGGCAGAAATACCATGGGGGGTGAGGAGACGGGGGTGGGAGAATTAGGAGGAGGAAGAGGAGGAGCTAGGGAAGGGAGAGGGGAGGAGAGAGACAGGGATAACATACACTGTCTAGGGCATTCTCCCTCCCCCATACACTGTGCTCAGTTTCCTCTGAGTTGGCTCTACCTCTTAAAGTCTCCACTACCTTCCGCTAATGCCATCAAATTATGAACCATAGTTGGATTAGTCCACTAAAGAGGTGAGGGCCCTCAGTACTGAACCCTGCAGTGTGGGGACCAACCCTTTAACACATAAACTTTAGAGGGACATTCTACGTCCAAACTATAGCATGTGTGTGGTCAACAAATGGTTGAGGACCATGTGTCATATGTCAGGCATAATGCTGGTGTTAGGTATAAAGACTGAAACCAGCTCTTGCCTTCAGGAAGTTTTGAATCTAAGATAACTACTGCTTGGGTGCTATTATGAAATATATCACTACAATTAGTATGGTAACAAGTGGAAATGGTTCCAGAAATTTCTTCAAGTGAATATTTTTGCTGATTCCTCGAGATCTTTGAAGTATCATTTTCTTAATATCAATTAATTTCCTAGTGAGGTTGAGCTCTCTTCCACTTGCTCCTCTCCACCCTTCTTGAGCCCCTCTGTGCTGGTGGTCAGCACATGCACCTCTGGCTTAACAGGCAAGAGGCAGAAGGACAGGAGAGGGGACAGGGAGACTGTGGCTGCGGTGTTTGTTGCCCCAGCTTCCTCCCTGCCTCATTCCCCTACAAAGACTCTGATAGGGAGAGCTCCCCATACATGACCCTTGTGGCTTCCTAAAACAACTCACATCTTTGAAATAGTCCCTACACTAAACTTTCCTCAAATGACCTAGCCTACACTACCCTCTATTTCATATTTCCCTGCTAGAGTGGGAAAGGCCTCTGGCAAAAATTAACAAACAAATAGAACCTTAGGGCTTAAATAGAAAGTGTCACCCAAAGACTCATGGCTGTGATCTTGTGCTCCTCTTCTTCCTCCAACGTCTCTGTCAAACCTCTCTGGAGGTTGAAATCTGTCTTAGTCAACATCCCTGCCAGTGCATGGGTGACTTGTCTTCCCCTGGACTGGGTACGTTCACGACGTAAGTCCTGGCTCTCTGCTCACTAACTACCAGAGTCTGGTCCACAATTTCCTTATACTGGGCCACATCACCATGTGCAAAAAGAGATAGGTCACTTCTGTCACTGCCACTCACTCACAGGCTGCCCACTGTGTTCTAGGCACTTTTCTAGGTTCCGGGGGAGACTGTTTCTTATTGCACTTAGAACATAGAAATAAATGAATGAATGCTATTTTCAGAAGTGAAAGGAAGGGAAATAAATACGTAAGTCTTAACTTTAATTCAATTTGCTGGGGTTTGTTTTTCCTTTTTCTTCAAACATACCTTTACCATGCCCTTTTATACTTTCTTTTAGAGACCACTTGCTTTACCTTAAAATATAAGTAAAACAATTAATTATAACTTTTATGACAGTATTCAGTGATCTGATTCTACTAATTCTGGAACTAGTGCTTATTTTTTAAAAGCAATAGATTTAAAATAATCAAAACTCAACTTTCAAACTCCTGTAACTTAGGTTGTGAGATATGTTCGACATTTTGACTAGATATACATAATGAAGATATTTTTCTCTTTTCACTGACTTCACAAATCGGCTTGATGTTCTGATATGGATCTAACCACGTTTCTTGAATAAAATAGCCTATACCATAGGTCGCCATTCATTTCACAGATTCTCAAAGGTTTATCTAATAAAGGTTAATAAAAATGTTCTATAAAGCTTGTGTACTGTTTGGAGGATACTACAATTTGGATTTTAAATCTCATCCTAAGGTCCATGAATTGAAAACTTGGCCCTCGGGTTACAGTGCTACTATGAGGTGGTGAATCTTTAAGAGGCGGAGCCTAGCAGAAGGAAGTGGGGTCACTGGGGTGTGTCCTCGAAGCACGTAGTGGGATTCATGCACCTTCCTGCTTGCTTTACTTGTGGCCATGATCAGCTTTCTCCACCACGCAGCCCCCACCGGGCTGTTCTGCCTCAGCACAGGCCCAAAGCAATGGGCCAACTGACCGTGGGATGAAGCCATGGGCCCAAATAAAACACACACCCTCCCTTATAAGCTATTTGCCTTTGGTATTTTGTTATAATAATGAAAGCTTCCTAACACAAGTCATATTTTTTCTTCATAATTAATGATTTGATTTTAATGATGGCTTTTTTGACACAGGATGTTGCTATGCAGTTCAAGCCAATGTGAACTCACTTTGTAGCCCAGGCTGGCCTCGAACTCAGTTATTCTCCTGCCTCAGCTTCCTAAACGCTGGGATTATAGAAGTGTACCACCGTGCCCAGCTCATTACAGTGAGTTTATTTATTTACGGGTGGTACCAGGGATTGAACTCAGGACCTCGCACTTCCCAGGCAAGCACTTATTCCACCGAGCTATCTCCCCAGCCCAAGTGACTTATTTTTAAAAATAAAGTTGAAAAGTACAGAAGACTTCGTGGCAACTGGTTCACAACGAAAGGCCACATAATTAGTCTGAAGAATTCACAGGCTATTAAAAACATTAACAAAGTTTTATAGCATCCCCTAGGAGAGAAATAATGGATTTATAAGTGGGAAACTGGCCTTAAAATGAACATGTCAGGAGTCTCCACTTGGAAACAAGAAGAGACAGAAACAGAAAACACAACCCCCGATTCCTGTTCTATTACTTTAATCACTCCACACCACTCAGGTTAAGCTAAAGAGATATAATGGTGCATTTGACAGATGCCTCCCATCAAGATTAGACAGAAGCTCTGAGCGTCGAAGGCTGAACCTTTCCTCCCGTCTACCGACAGTGTCACTCAAAATCTCTCCGCTCAGCTCCTCGTCTCTGCCTGATCACGCAATGCAGAGGTGTTCCCACTGTGACCCAGCAGCCTCGCCAGCTGCACCCTGCTTTACGTGAAGTGCCTGCGTGTACATAACACGGTAACAGTTCAGGTTGTGCTCCAACGCTTCACGGGGACCTCACTATTTAAAGGAACACTGGAATAGATGTCTACAGAAAGCAGAATACCCTTTTGGTAATGTAAACAAAATGAGCCTAGACAAAGCTTCCAATTTGCCTCATTTTAGATTGTTGCATATTGGGTTTCATTAAAGCGGAACGTATCTGCAAATGAAAATATTTTAAGCCTCCGCCTTTCACCCTTCATAATAGCATTTTTAAAAAATCTCATTACAATAAAACCCATTACTTTGAATAGTTAAATACAGAAAATTACTTTGCAGGTGTGTTGAAATTTTAAAAGGAAAAAAAAAAACAAAAAAAAAACCCTACAGTTGAATGCAGTCTTTTGAGCTTCTGTGTCAATCCTGTTCTGAAGTGGCCCACAATATGACTAACATTGTGCAGAAAGTGCAGGCGGGATGAGTAGTGTCTGACGCAAGGGCTATGACAGGGACAACAGAGGCAGCTGGCAGGGAATGGGCAGGCCCGCGAGATTCCCAGCATTGAGGAACAGCCACCTGGATGCGGTCTGGGTTACACTGGCGACTAACAGCTAGGTAGTTCGCCGAAGGAGTGAAGCTTAGAAATGTTAAGCACCGCGGCCAGTGTCACCTGAGTTCTACACACAGGTCGGAAGCGAAACTCCCGCCCTTGCATCTGAAACAAGTGCTCTTTGTCCTCTGCTTGCCAGTAATTAAGTTGTACCTTACACTGTTGCCATTTGAACATTTTTAATGAATAAAGGTGAATTTCTAATGGGTCAACTGAAGCCACTCTACCACACAGAAATCAACCTGGGAAGAGAATAGCAATGATCTGAGGTGACTTGAGCCTGTTGTCTAGGACAGAGCCACAGGGCTATTTCTCTTCCTCAGGCCTGTATCTTTCCATGCTCCTCCTACCCACTTTTATATTTACTCCGCACAGCTCCATTTTTATTCAGGCATCTCTATGGGCTCCATCTGTTCACCAGGTCTTATATGAAGTACAGCTTAGTTCCTGCCCTGGAGAAGTAGGCAGGCTTACGCTTCCTTTTCCTAGGGATGAGCCCTGGGCCTTGAACATGCTAGCAAACACCCTGTCGTTGAGTTACATCCCCAAGAGTACGTGTGTTGCTGAGCTGAAAAAGCCTTTTTAGGATAGGTCCAACTGCCCTTGCAAAGTGGGGAGGGACTCTCTGACCTAGCACACCCCTCAGAAAGAAAGTAAGAAGAGGGCAGCTGGCCCTTGTACTCACCCTTCCCTATCCTGATTTCTCTCCAGGACCCCATATGGTCAGAGTATTTTCATTCTGTTGACAGAAGAAAGTCACAAAGGATATGTTAAAAGGAAATCGAAAGTCTAGAGTGAAGTATGAACGCTGGGCATTCTTCAGCTCTACGGCTGGTTGTTTTGCCACTCAGTGGAAGCCAGTTTTTATTGCAGTTTGTTTCCTTGGAAGCAGAAACTCCATGGACTGGCTTCTGTCCTACATACCTTATTTCATTTAATCTGGGTTCCAGTGCTATTACGGCTCAAATCTTGAGAGTTCCCAAGTTCCATGTGTTGAAGACCTGGTCACTAGCCTGAGGCCCTATTAGGAGTTAGTGTAACCTTAAGGTAGAGTCTATTAGAAGGAAATTAGGTCACTGGGGGTATTCCCTCAAAAGGGATATGGAGATCCCAGCCACTTCCTGTCTTTCCCTTGCTTCCCCATTGCCAGGAAGTGAAGACGATTCCCCGACAAGTTCCTCCTACCATCATGTGATCCTTTGCCACAGGCCCAAAAGTAGTAAAAGGTTGAGACCAGGAGCTAAAATAAACCTTTCCTCTTCATAAATTTGTCTTCTCAGGTATTTTGTTATAGTAACTACTATGCCATTAAATAGGGTACAGTGTTTTGGATAAATATGAAAATTGATATGACTTTCCTTACATATCTATATGTTCTTTTGTTCACTATGGAGAGTTTACTAAAGTGAGCTGATATTTCACTGGGCTTTAGAAAAAAAGAAGACAAGCAGTTACTTCTTGTATAATATGGCCTTTTAGAGCAGCGGGTGATGCTTCCTGCCCAGTACATATGATTTTACATGCTCTACATATGGAAACACCTTCCTTCAGGACACAGTCTCCTCGGATGTTTTAGGCCAGAGATTAAATTTGGTGAGTTATTATGATTAGTTTAGGATAGAAAACAAACTTACATGGTATATTCCAGGTGAGTTTTGTTTGTTTAATGGAGGCATCGTCCTTCACTTATGGCTGACCATTTGTTCCAATAAAACAACGCTCACTTATTCTGAACATTGGGGTGGGATGTCACAAAGTTGCTAATTATTAATGGCAGCTAATGGCTGGTAGTGATTAATGACATTTGTGAAAGCAGGATAAAAATAATAATTATAATAATGTGAGTGTCACGAGCAAACAGTAATTGCAATAATGATTGCTATTATAATAATGAGTGAGGAAATGATTTCAGGTTATTAAATCAGAAGTGTAAAGAAGCCTGCCTATGTACGTACGAATATGTGACTGTGGCAGGTTGCCAGATAGAAATAACAGACATTCCTGGTTGAGGACTTAGTGTGTGCCAGGCGTTGCGCCAAAGGTGCAGCTTACATTATCTCATCTAATCCACAGTGTTTCCGCGAGTAGATATTATTGATAGTGCCATTAACCTTGTACTAATGGGGAAATGGAGATTTTAGAGCAGCCATGCAATTTGACAACAGGAACATAACAGATGGTAAATGGCGAAAAAGGGAATTTGAAGCCAGGTGGCTAACACCAAAGTCCGTGGATCTAGCTAGTACTCTATGTTGGCTGAAAATCAGATGATATATTCTGATATCTGGGCCAGCACTGACACCTTCTTGTGTCTCAAGCAGCTCAAGGATGTGAATCTTCCTGGCACAGCATCTGAGACACAAGGCTTAGTTAGTATCGGGAGCTCCCCACTGCCTGGGTAAGTGGGACCCATTAGGGACAGGGCTGCAGAATTTCCACTGTAGAAACACCAAGTCTCTCAGTAAAGAGGAGGGCCATGGTTTACTCCCTGGGTTGAGTATAAAGCCTGGTATAAATGCATCTCCTTGGGCTTTCTGATCAGAGCAGTGATCTAAGTCATCTCTCTCTGTAGGCAAATGATGATATCACCAGTCTCTACTGGCCTCGTCTCATACACTCAGAAAAAGCTATAGTTTGTTCATGGCTGTGTTGCTTTAAGATTCCAAGTAGCCCTGTCTATCATAGTGAATATGCATCTATTAAAAAATCAAAGGTCTGAGTCCTGAGTGATTTGCTTTAAAAGTCTCTCTCTTAGTTTCTGTTTTCAAAAGGTATCAGTTGAGTTTTGTCCCTTATTTGACAATGGGATAATAGGATTGTCAACTGATATTTGATCTAGCCTAGAGTTACCTTTGCTTCAATAAAGGTCATCAGAATTGCAACAAATTATGACAAAATCATATGCACTTAATCCTAAGGCACACACTTACCCCTAATCCTGCAGTACTAGTTAATGCTTACGGATTCCACGGGTACTTCAGGGTCTCACATGGCTTGGAGTCATCAGTGACAGCACTAGTTGTCACTGCAAAGGAAAAATACTACCACTTGAGCACTGGGTTGGGTGGTCTTTGTGATACCTGGGGACATTTACTGTGAACTCTGAAAAATGACTCACAGCAATAAGGGCTCTAGGTAGTTGCCAATTCAGCTTAATGCGGATGAGATATGCAAAAACCTTGTCTCTAAGAGCACAATAATGTGCCTCTTCCCCTGAGGAACATCAATTATACTTCACAGCAAATGGGCATAAGTGGGACTGGCATGGACTTCAGGGCTTCAGAGGTCATCCTCGAAATTAGTTATGCAGTATTTTCTGCTTAGATGGAGACACACAATTTCAGGGTATAGTTGGAGTTCTTTTTCTTAAAAGTTTATTTCCAACCAAAACAAGAAAGTGTAATCAAGCTTGACATCTGGCTGGAAGCCATGGTGTAGTTAGTATAAGAAAAGGGGTGCTGGCACACTCCTGGATCAAGTTAGAGAGTTCAATCAGAGAACCAGATGAGAGTATGTAGATACCTTCCCTGAGCAGAGCTTCCAGAAAATCACACCACAATAAAACTCACCATCCTGATATTTAAGCCAGTGCATTCTGCTTACAAATAGATAGCTCACATAAAAAAAATTAAGCAGAAGTAAAAGACACTGAGTGATCAATATTATGAAATTTGAAATTTTCCCACCTCGTTGCACCCTAGGTTAAATTTCCTAATTTTTAAAATGTATTTAGTAGTACAGGATCTCACCACGCAACTGTAATTTGTAGTGATCCTCCTGTTTTCAGCCTCCCCACGGCTAGAATTACAAGCATACGCCACCATGCCCAATCTCGGTGGCCAGCTCAGTGTGTCTAGGGACAAGGCCAGCAGGGTAGGCAGTGCCAGGGATGGAACCCTGGTCCCTGCACTTGCCTAAGCAGGCACTTAGTTCAGTGAGCTATCTCACAAGCCCTCTCTCAAGTTAATATTTCATGAGCATTATTTTGATCAGAATCATGTTTATGTTTAGGCAGAGCAGTGCTCAGGTAGAAGCATGTCAAGATACCAGTACTCAGGAATGTGGATCGAGCCACACCATGGAAACTAACTGGGTTGAGGGGCCACGTGTTGATGTGCACAACGAGAGGCTATCTTTGCAGAAATGCGGCGATTGTTTGTTGTTGAAGTTCTCTGTGGATTATGTTTATGGCAAGAGCAAAGTGACAAAAACAGGGGGAAAAGAGGTTCATTAAGTCAAGAAAGCTCAATTCTAACTGGTGTCTCAGTACACAGGGGAGGAATACATCGCAATGCTCAGTAGATAAGCTGTTACTCCACATTTGGAAAAACTTCTCATCAGCATTTCCCCTACCTGCAGCAACTTCTTAGATTTTACTGTCCCTTCTCTTATTTATCTCCACTAGGAGCATTTTCATCAAAACTGGGCACAGTATTTGGTACTTAAGTGCTCTCCTGACACTTTTTCGTGTTCACCAAATAGAGTCATAATCCTTAGTATGTAACTTCAAAATCCTCTGCACAATAACCGATTGCCTCTCCAAATAGGATTGTGACTTCAGATGGAGAATAAGCTGCTGAAGAAAATTAGCTTTCAAGAAATAAAAGTCCTGTTTCTGTACACTTGGACACAGGAAAGGAAAAATCCAGGAGCCATCACACAAATGCCAAAGCATCCTTTATGTCACCTATAGAATTGAAGGGCCAGACAGTCTCTCACAAGGTTATGCTGTCCTCTTAGTCACTGCTCACAGAGAGCTGAGGACGAATGGGACTCATTTCTTGAAATCAGTTGGCTCCTTTTGACAAATATTCTTGCAAGGCTGTGGCTCTTAAAGACCTTAATTCCTAGCTGAAAAGATACCTGAAAAATTTCATTTAACCATTTCCTCTTCCAAGTTTTATTTAGACATTAGCTAAAGACTTTCTGCAACTTGCTTTTCAGGAAGGGATGACAAGCTCTCAGGAGTAAATGGAAACCAGCCCATGCTTTCTGGTTTAGAAACACACAGACAGACAGACAGACAGACAGACAGACAGACGACACACACATACACACACACACACACACACACACACACACACTTCTTTGAAATGTATTGCGTGCCTTCACATAATCAACATGTATTCCCTCAAGGTCGAATTGGCAAAGATGAAAGCAAAGCCACAGGAGCCTAAAATGCCTTATCAAGTAGAGTGTAGTGTTCCAATTCTTTAGTTTAGACCTACCTCTTTCAGTTTTCAGGATAGTTTTTTTCAAGTTTCAGGGAACCAGATGGTCCCCTCCTCACCCTCTGGGCCCTTCACACTAGACACCTTTGATCACCCCTTGCTCAGTCTTCGCGCTTTCAGGCTGAAGAGTCCAGTCAGCATAGGTCTTCCTCATTTCCTTGATCACTTTCATCTCCACTGGAATTTGCTCACTAGGACTTTCCCGAGGACTCCCCTGACCTCAGCTGGGCTCTGATCATTCCTTACTGGCCCTCTGGTTAGCACAGGTCTAACAGCTGGTGTTTTGGACCCTGGATCTTCTCCTCTGTCTTCAAGCTCTCTTCCCACCAGAAAGCCTTGTCCTACTCTCCCACCTTCAGCTGGCACAGCCAGGATCATTCTCCAGAAGCCTTCCACTGGGCTTAACTTTTCTTCCACCTCTAAGTCAAGATCTGTTCTTCCTGAATTTCATTCTTCCTGAGTCCATTCACCAATCCTGATGCGCACTGTTCTCAGGCTTACACCTTTTTCTTTCATCTCACCTTCTCCTTAAAAGAACTGACAGTAGCTCTTTTATAAGACAATAGCTCAAAATTTCAGTGACTTAACAGCAAATGCTCGTGTCCCATTTTCACAAAGTCTGATAAGGGTGAAGTGGCCCTTGTCCATATTGAAGTTACACTATCTGGAAGCCACCAGGGCAGAGGACACACAGCCTGATGGAAAGGAACTTGTGCTCATCTGAGTTCCCGCCAAAAATTACACATTATCCATTTCTTACAATTTGCTAGCAAGAAAGAATCACAAGGCCCCTATCTATTTGCGAAGAAGCCTGACAAAGGTAAGAGGATGCGTGGATGCTTTGGTAAAAGTCAATGGCCAATGTTGCCTTCTTTACAAATATGCATAGTTCCCATGAACTGAGAGGACTTTGCCTGACCTTCTTGGACCTCAGCTGCCTTTTGGTGAGAAGATTCCAGGTGGGGAAGTGCTTCTCCTCAGTGTATTTCCCCATCAGCCTGTCTGGACTGTCTTTAACTCCCCGTCTCGTTGTCTAGTTTCAACCCACACTGCAAGGCCACTGGTCACTTTGTCTCATGGCTCCCGTATCTTTGGTTCCCTGCAAGCACAGGCCACACTGACCTTCCTTTCCTGATGAGCTCCTCGCCTTCCTCAGGTGGTGTCATCACTCAACTCCTTCCTTGCTCTCTTCCTCACCTCTCCATTCGCTCTTTCTCTTTCTAGCCCCACCCTGTAGGCAGACCTCCCAACTCAAGCCTTGGCCCCCAGCTTCTCTGGCCAATCTCCGCATTGAAGAAATGGGGCATCTTCAAACCGTCCCTCAAGAGGGAGCTCATGGCTGAGAGGGCCAGGCAAGGTCATTTCAGGAAAGAATAGGGATGGGAGGTGGGCTAACCAGGCTTACAGCTTACCTTGGATAAATTATGTGCTTTCTCTGAGAAATCTCTTTGGCTTCATTTGTAAGAGACCATAATAAAGCCACCTCAAGGAAATTATAGAGGACTCAAGAAAAGCATCAATTTTGGGAAAAGTACAGCAGATGGTGGTTTTTCCTCTTCCGCACTTCCAGTGCTGCTTTTCACCCGAATTTCATTCGTCAAGTGCACGATTCATTCATTGTTTCTTGAACTTCTCAGATGTCTTTTATGTGCAAGTATGGTGCCAAACCCTGGGGATAGAGACTGCCATAAAGCTGACCTTCCAGAGACCACAGTGAAACAACTGCCCTAGGGCTACACAGAGCAACCCAAAGAAAGCCAGAGCTCCAATGAATGTCTAATCTTTTTCTTTGCAAAACCTAATTTAGAAATTCAAATGTACAGGAATTCCTTTTTGTTTGGACCATTATTTTCATTTTAAAAGTCAGACAGGCACAGGGCATGTCTGGTACCTGGGCCTTGAGGGCTGAGTAGGCCTCTACACAAGGACAAGTGGACAGTGGGCCCCTTGGCCAAGCAGGCAGTTGTAGTCTATTGTGTTTATATGTCAATGTTAAGTGAGTTGGTCTAAGTGGATTTATTAATCCACTCAAAGTAGACCAATTGGCATTAAAAAAAAAAAAAACCCTGAAATAAAGCTATACATTGAAGATAACACTAATAATTAGGTGGCTCTTCTAATTTATCATCCAAGTAAGAAAACTCTTGAGAGTGCAGGAGACACCATTAATCATTTTGCCAGAAAACATGTGGGAACTAGGAATGTTGTAAGAAAACAAGGACAAGTGTTCACCAGATTAATACCCCAAGCACAAGCAAGTAGTAAGAAAACAGTGGGCTAACTCTTCTACTCCAGGTACAAGTTGGTCAGCTGCCACACTCGAGGACTAAAGCAATCATAAATATATTGGTTTGTCAAGAAGTGAACCAAAATATTGAAAAAGATAACTGAAAGATGAGTGCGTGTATCAGTCAGGGTTTTACTAGAGGAACAGATACAATATAAGGAACAGATATAACACAGGATGTATAAATGTATAAGAAATTATAAGACTGGCTTACAGAGGTCAGCTGCAGAAGGAAGCAGGCACACTGCGGACTGAAGGGTTCAGTCTAAGGTCTGGAGCTCACTGTAGCATCTGTGCAAGCCTGTATCAGTCAGCTGCTGGGTTTGGGACAGAAGGCATGGAAAATCCATGAGTCTGTGATGGAAAACTGAAGGATCCAAGGCGTAGGCAGAAGGGCCTGTGCTAGAAGCCAGGAGATTACTTCCAAGCTGTCTGGGAAGATTACAGTTCCTCCCAATAAGTGGAATGAACCATCCTTCCTCAATCTCCTTCTACATATCCTGTAAGTGTTGAGTTACTCTAGGGCAGGCTCTGCACAACCAGGCAGGGGTACCCCATGCCCTAGGGTGTGAAATCACCAAGCTGATCCAGCCAAGTTGATACAATGTGTCAACCACTACGCCATGTATTCCTGATCATTCATAAAAGCACTTCATCCCTTGAGTGTCCTATGTTTTGGCATATTAGCCGTGTCTAACCAAATCAAGCTGGTGCATTGGCAAAGTAGTTCTAAATTTCCAGTTTTTCTTCTAAAAGAGAGTCTGCCTTCCCCAAGTCACTCTCACCGAATCCTCAGGTGCTTTGGGGCTTTTCCCTCACTTCTGTCTTTCCTTTCCTACCACTGCTTTGTTCTTGGCTCTCTCTGGCTCCACCTCCTGTTTCTCCAATTCTTTCCCCACTTTTCTTCTATCTCCACTGCTTTCCACCGCTGCCCTCGTTCCGTGCCTCCTCCAATCCTAACTCAAAAACTGCCCAAATCTTCATGGTTCTTAATCTGAAGATCCCCGTAGGTCTTGTAGAAGACCTGCAAGACTTTCTGTGATCTGACTCCCTGCCTTTCACCAACTGATTTCACCAAAACAACACCAGTAGGGCACCTCCTCTTTTGCGGGTTGCTAACCACACATCGGCGAATGACAGAATCACAGTGTACTAAGTACTCACCACAAGACAGAGGTTGTGTGGGTGAACAAAATAGTACAGCCCCTTCTCTCGGTGACCTCCCAGCCTACACTGGGAGGGCTTGTACTTCCTGTCAAATCTTACATCCATTGTTCCCCATTAATAGTCTTCAGCCTAAATTCTATGTTCCTTGCACACACACCATATTGATTTCTTAGTTCTGTCCAGGTGCCAAATCCCTTCTCCTCAACCTGATTCTAGGACAGTCTCCCTTCAAGCGCTCCCTGAGTGTGAGCTCCTTTTTATTTCTTCCCTTTATTGTTCTGTACCGGTCATCTGGGCTGTGTCCTTCTGTTGTGAGGGTTATGCACACCTCTAGGCCTCCCCACACAGCCTGTTAGCTTCTCACTTTGTGCTTTGTAAAGGCTGTGTTTGTTTGCTCCACCATGCAGCATCTGTGGTTGTGTACATCGTTAAATATAGCCACTTGCACCAAAATTCCCACAGTGGTCATGCTAGGTCAGGGATTACGAGAATCCTTCTCCCTCCGTATGATTTTTTTTTTTTTTTTGTATTCTCTGCTTTATAGCTATATTACTTTTATAATGAAAAAGTTACAAACGAAAACAAATAAAATACTTCTTTAATTCAATTTAATTGAAATCCAGAAATAATTGTTCTCATTAGGTAGCTAGACCTAGGAAGTACTAGGGCTAATTTAGATCAGATAGAAAATAATTTCAAAAGTAGTTATTAGCATACACAACCCCCTCCAAATATAAATTGCTTTTTCTTTTTTTTGACAACAGACCAAGTTTTCTGGGGCACATCTAATTCTGCCCTAGTTTTAGGTTTCCTAGAACATCCTTCAGGGTCAGGCCAGGAGCTGCTGTCAGGAATGCCTGATGTCAGGACTTGCATATCGGATGTCAAGCTTATAAAAAAAGATATATAGATATATATCTTCATATAGGATTGTGGCCGTTGCCAAATGTATTTTATAGGGCGTTTTGCTGTCAGAGTGGCCTATACTGGCATCTTGGGAAAATGAAAACAACCCAAATTATCAGCAATAGTTGGAGTTGCACACTGCTGCCACAGCCATCCACACAGAAGCACGATTTGCATAAAGTGATGGCTATTCTGCCTTTTACTGCCTAAAGTTTGAAAGCAGTAAGAAAAAGGGGTGGGTGGGTATGTGGCCCTTCTGAAAAATTAACAGCCAACGCAAGTTCTGTGGCTGGCTCAAGAGGACTGGGGTAAAACCCAGAAATGAATAGGGTCCCTGCAGAGCAAATATACACTTTCCCCCAACAACCAGCTCCCTCTACCTTCTGCCTCTCTGACCGGCTAATTGAGCGGTGAGTTTTATTGCTTTGATCATTTATGTCATATCTTTTTATCTCTCTCCCATTTAACTCTCCCTGGTCCGTGAAGGGCAGTTTTGATATCTAGCCCTGTTGAAGAAATGTGCTGGACAGGTTCAACAGACCATGAATCTAGAGTATTAGGCTGTGGGTGTCTCTCCCCAGCGTGGCCCCTGCTGAAAAGAAAACACATTGTCACCTGACGTTTCCGACAGAGAAATCCCTGAGCATTTAGCTGACTTTGGGTGGAGAGAATAAACAGGTGAGTCTGAGAGGCGCAGAATGCCGCCGAGGTACAGGCTGTGTTTCTGCTTCGCTTTAAGATCCTATCGGAGAGTGGTGAAGGATTAGCAGTTTAAAATTCCTGAGTCATACCAGTAAGTGCTTTAGTTCTCCAAAAAGGTATGCGGATCACATTTGGGAGAGAAGGTGTCCCAGGTGATAAATGTTCTTTCTGTTCCAACTCCCTCCTCCTCTTCTTCCTCCAGAAGAAAAAATGCTAGCAGCACTATAGCAAGTAACACTGCAAGCACCTCTCCAGTCAGTTCCAATTGCAAAACGAACCAGAACTAGAACAAAATAATACAGGAAAATCAGATGTCCAGGGACTGCTGATTTCAGCACTTTCCTCTGTGCCATCTGAGCAAAAAGGCTTCCAGAGAGGAGAGAGGCCTCCAAGGGAGAATCCGAATGAGGATAAACAAGGCAAGCTGCCATTAGCCTTCTCTTTCCTCAGCAGGATTACATAAGCACCTCCCCACTTTTTCAAAAATTAGCAGCTCTATTGATTTAGTGCTAGCCATACTGCTGTGTGATTTACGACCCAGAAGATGTTTGACAGCATTCGGGTGGCACTGGGACATTCCAGGCCAAGAATGCAATGGAGAACTGAAGGAGTTTTCCTCACCTGCACCCCTGAAAACCTCAACCCAGTCCTGAAATCCACCTCCACGGGACTTAAGGCATCCTTCAGATAAATCATGGGGAAAATTAAACTCCAAATCTGGCCACTTCTTCTGTAAATGCCTTTTCTTTGGAACTGAAATGCCATGATAGCTGCCCCATTCTCTCTCTCTCTCTCTCTCTCTCTCTCTCTCTCTCTCTCTCTCTCTCTCTCTCTCTTTACTTTCCCCTTAATGGTCTCCCTGACTTGCTCAAAGATTTGTAAGTTTTGCATGGATGTTTGCTAGTCTAGACTACTGCTTAATTGAACAAACATTCATTGATTATGAAGTCAATGAAGATGCAGGCATGAAAATGCATCGTTCCTTCAGATAGCTAGTGCAGTGCCACACGAATGAGAAGCTGTGGGACATAGATCATACAACCCTTCCACAAAGTAGAAGGTCAGGGGAGGCAGCTCCACACCTTGGGACCACGTCATCTCATTCCTTTTTTTTTTTTTTTTTTAAACCTGGATGGAGCCATGGGGCTATTTGTAACTGTTTGTGACCAAAAGCGCAGGATCCCTTCCAGCCATGGTCTCTAACTCCACCACTCACACGCACATACATCTGTCCATGTCTCCATGCCCTCTTTTCTGCCTATGGCAGAGGAAGATGAGTTTCAGGGCCACTTTGGAAGCCACATATTGAAAACAGCAAATCTTCCATCAGCCTGGGTTGTCAAGGGACTCTGTGGAGGAAGGATGTCCGTTGTCTTATTGACCTGCCCCATGCCACTATTATATCAAGAAGAGGTAAACTTCTGTGGTGGTTGAGTCAGGATGAACTAATTAGATCTGTTAATTATAGCAGTTAACCAACTCTAACTACCATGTACCTTCTTTCCCTAAAGATGAAACCTAGCTGGAAAGTTATCAGCCCTGAAAATCAGAGATCAGAAATGCCGGGCACAAGCAGCCTATCCTTGCCTTCTAGAATAGCCACCAAGCAAGAGAACAATGGGGACAGGAAAGGCAAGGGGGCCTAACGGGGGCTGGCATTTTTGGTCTCTAGTTTTCAAGGCTGAAATGCATTCCGGTAACGGTAACCGTAACATAACAATGTCCACGAGAAGCAGAGTGGTGAGAAGCATGCAAATGGCTAAGGTTTAAACTGGGTCAGTTTTCACTGAAAACTTCAGCCAGAGGGGCTGGGGAGATAGCTCTGTGGCACAAGTGCCTGCCTGGAAAGTTCAAGGTTGTGAGTTTGAACCCTGGTCCTGCCAAAAAAAAAAAAAAAAAAAAAAGGAAAACTCTGGCCGGAGGCAAAAGGATATAATAAGGAAGGATCTGCTGTGCTGGCCCCATCTCCCCTAGCCCGAGCTGAAACAGCAATTGAGACTGGGCGTGGTGGTCCCACACTTATAATCCCAGCTCTTGGGAGGCTGTAAACAGGTGGATCACTACAAGTCTGATCTAGTGGTGAGACCCTGAACACCCTGTAGACCCCTCCCTAAGATACAAAAAAATAAATAAATAAATAAGAAAGGATACCAGAAATGGACAAAGGGATACTTCCCATAAATTCAAATTTCTTTGTTTGTTCTACTCAGACTAAAAGCTAAGCGCTTATCGTGGTCTACTTCTTATAAATTCAAATTCCTCTTTCTTGGTATGCTAAAAGGTATTAGAAGACAAATAAGTTGGAATACTATTGGGTTAAATAAAATCTGACAAATTTCTTCTCCAGAAATTCCCAAGACTTAACAGTCTATATGCAGGACTTTGGTTAAGTGATCGCACCCCTACTCATGTATTAAAGACTCGATGCTCTGGGTGGCACTGTTGGGAGTTGGTAGAACCTTCCAGATGCAGGACATTGTGGGAGGTTCCCCAGTCACTGGGTGAAGTCACTGGAAGGAGATCTTGGGTCTCCAACTCCTCTCTCTGTGTCTGTGTCTGTGTCTGTGTCTCTGTCTCTGTCTCTCTGACTCTGTGTCTGTCTCTCTGTCTCTGTCTCTGTCTCTGTCTCTGTCTCTCTCTCTCTCTCTGCTTCTTGTCTACTGCTTTGCTTCACTGTGCCCTCCTGGCATGCTGTGCTGCCTTACCACAGGCTCAAGCAATGGAGCCAAAATTCATGGACTGGAACCTCCAAAACTATGAGCCAAAATGAACCTCTTCTCTTTATAAGTGGATTGCCCCAGGTATTTTGTTTGGTGACTGAAAACTGAGTAACCCAGATGGCCCGTTTCACTCAGACTAACACCAGTCCATTATCATGGTCTATCAGAATGTAAATGACCCATTCTCTATCTTTTTCTGACCCTGCTTCCAGCTCTGATCCATGAGAGCTCAGGCACTGAGTGACTTATCTATCACTCTATCCCCAGAGTTTGCATATCATTTTTGAAAACATTTTTCAAGACTACTTTATTTAAAAAGTTTTAAGTTGAAGCTGAAGAGGAAAAGAACATTCTGTTTGCCACAACTTGGGAAATCCTGGTTTAGAGAAAGCCCTAGATCTTTCCTTTTAATTTTGTGTGGACTCACAGGTATGTGCGTATACAGAGAGGTATGCTAGCTCGCCTTTTAAGACCTAAGGGATAAAGAAGTGTCCTTTGCTGCTGTGTGGGAGACTTTGAGAACAGCCCAACAAGTCAATTCACAGAAGGAATAAAGCGTGGAGGAGGGTCAGCTGCTTGGGACTTCTCTGCTCCTCTTCTCAACCGTTGATGTCGAGTGCTTTGCAGGTCCAAAGGTCCCCCTGGGCTTCATGGCTGAGTGTCAGCAGCACTTAGCTGATTTAATTTCTCAGAATTTATCGAAGATTTGACCTGGTTTTTGGTTCTGAACCAATTTAGTTTTTATTGGTTGCTTTTACAGGTGAAATAGAAGTCAGGTATGTTCAGATCGGGTGCCCCGCCATTTCCGTTGTCTATATTCTATAGCTTCCTCCATACTTCCAGATAAATAGGGTCACATTCTGCATGAGTGATCCTGCCAGGAGGTTGGCACTGCTGAGAAGTTGAGTTTCCATATAGTCCTGATACTCCCCAGGTATTTGCTGATCACTTCTGCTGAGCCTCCACATACCACGCATCTCTACAGAGCTACCCTTCTCCAGGCAGGCCCAGGCAAGGTCAAAGACACAAGAGAACAGAACAGTTAATCATGTGCAGTTCCCATCTGTTAATAAACAGTTGTAAACAGAGCAGAATTCATCATTTATTCCTGGAGCTACAAAGGTCAAGTGCTTCATCCCACACTACAAATCAAGACACTGGCAGAGCCTGGAATGGAAGAGGGAGAATTGGCAGGTCTCTTTGCAATCCTGTGGTACTTTCTCTCTTCATAGAAGGGTTAGCTGGCTGGCTAAAATATCTCCATAGTAGGAATCAAAGAAAAATGTAAAGCAGTCAGTGCAATTGATTGGTACTTGAAGTAAAACTATGAGGCAGGAGGAGAAAAAGGGGAAGAGAGAGAGAGAGAGACAGGGAGAGAGAGAGAGACAGAGACAGAGAGACAGACAGACAGAGACACAGAGAGACAGAGACACACACACACAGAGAGAGAGAGAGAGAGAGAGAGAGAGAGAGAGAGAGAGAGAGATCCACTTAACAGACTCCAATCTCTATATCACAAGGAAAGTTGGATCTGCTAACTATCATTCCTTCCAGACTATAAAACAAATGAATGCCATTTTAAGAAAGGGTTTCAAAATTCTCCAATCATATTGACTCATTTACTTCTCATTTCTAGGCGTGTTAAATAAGGCAGAGTGCCATCTCATCAAATGTAAGACTGATATGGGTAAGATCTAAAGAAAAACACTTCCTGAACATTACTTTTATGGGATCCTTTGCTTAAAATGCCAAGAGGTAAATAAAAGTTTCAAGAGATAAAGAAAAATAAACACAAAACACCCAAACAGACCAGAATATACTAGCTGCAGCTAGTTCTTGACCTAACTCTAGTTTTGTTTTTGTCTGGCAACTTTCTCATGACATGATTTAGGATCTTTTCCAAGTGATGCTGTCTGAGTCAGCAGCCCAGATGAAGGAGCCTCAGACACCTGAGGTCAGGAAGCTACAGACCTCCCTTTCCAAACTTTGGACTGCAAACTTCTAGCCTGGGTCAAAGGTCTCAGGTGACTCCTTTAAGCTGTATAATATAAACCCTTTCCTCTCAGAGGTCATGGCACTGTTTTATCAAGTCACAAAAGCTGCTAAAGGTAAGAATCTGTGAAATGGAGGTGGACTCTTGATCCTCTGTTGGGTCTTTCCTCTGTCCTGGGCACAGGTTGAGAACCTCAGTATTTCAGAATGGTTGGAGTGAGATATTATGGGTGGAATCCACACCGGCAATAGCTATGGTTTGGATTTGCATGTCTTCAGGGACTCTTGCATGGAGCACTTGGTGCTACCAGGAGGTGGGGCCTCATGGGAGGTTCTTAGGTCACTGAGCATGTGACCTTGAAGGAGGTTGTAAGGCACCTCTTTCTCCTGTGCTTTCTGGCTCATGATGCAGCTGGTTTTCCTATTATGATATGCTCCCCTTTGTATACCCAAAGCAGTGAGATCAATTGATAATGGACTACAAAGTCCAAAGCTATGAGTCAAGGCAAATTTTTTTCTCTTTCTAAGTCAATTAACTCAGGTATTTATTAAAGTAACTTAAAGCAAACACAGTAACCTTTCTTTAAAGATTGGTTTGGAGTCATTAGACCAAGTCCCAGAGCCCTAGGATGGCTAAGAAGACACACAGTGCTCTGGTCTCAGTGGTCTCAGCCTCACTGCTCATCACTTTTTCATACTGACTGTGCACTTGTCACTTGTGAGCTGCAGTTGCCAGAATGCTCTATGCCCTTTGTTCCCTCTCTGATTTTCACACATGCTATTTGTAGTGCCTGGAAAATTCCTCAAAGAAGTATTATTGTCCTTACCTTCAAGAAACACATGGCTGCAAAAATTAAAAGCTTTCTCATGTGGGCATGATAAAACCTTGAAATGTTCCTCTCTGTGGTATATTTAATGGAATTTCTGTATTTACATGTCACTTCTTGGAGCTCCTAGAGGTGACCTGAACTTATGATCCAGGTACTTAATTAATCTGCTATATGGAAGATTTGTTTATTAGAAACAAAAGTATATTACTTAGTGTCGGTGGACTGAAAGCATAATCTTTCCTATAATTTCACCTATGGACCATAGAGATTCATTCTGTTTTTTTCTTGTGAGCCTGGGAATCTCCTGATGATCCCTGAGAAATTCATAGAATAGTCTCATACATTTAATAGAGGAAAACACTGCTAAGAATTCCTATGCAAAGGTATTGAAAATGACTCTTTTTATGTAGTGCATCCTACTGTGTGCTGTATCAGTGAGATTCCATTTTGCTCCGGTCCATCAGGAAGAAGCTATAGAAGAATTCAACAAGAACAGAATGGAAAAGCAAGGCGATGTGAGTACATATAATTTTCAAGCTGCAAATATGGAAGGAAAGAATGTTTCCGAATGTGTTATTGCATGATTTATGATCCTCTCAGTCCTAAGAAGCAAATTAAAGTCTGCCAGATGGTTCTCTGAAACCCTGTAACTATAGTTACATGTTTTAAAAGTCAGAAAGATCTTAATGAATTGTTGTTGAATTGTAGAGCTTCTCCAAGATGCAGACAGGCTTCTCCACCCAGCAGGGCGAGCAAGACTCTATGTAGCCCACCTCTCTAGCTCATTTCTTGCCAAGCACTTTCCCAGCTGCCCTTGCCCTACACCTCTAGTCCCAAGCTCCCTGTAAATGATGATCATCTCGTTTGATGGATGAACATGATGTGGAGTCATTGACCTCCCTAGAAATGCAAGTTCAATGAGATCAACTTTGGTTGATTCTGTTCACAGAACTATTCCAAGCCCTATATTAGTGTTGGCACACTGTGGGTGTTCAGTGCACTATTTTTCAGTGAATGAAGGAAGGAAGGACAGATTCTGACAGTCTGACTTCTGCTTCCATCTTCTTCAAGCATGGAGCTTGGGAAGAGGGATGGGCCCACAGAACTGCTGCCCACAGTCTAGAGCAGGGGTAGGCCCTTCTCTCTACCTGACATGCTCAGCCTAGTTCCTGCTCTGACTGGCACTCAAGCTTCACTCAATGGGCAGCCATCCTCTCAGCCCCATGAGGAATGCATGCAGTCACTCAAGCCATGCATGTAGCACCTGCCTCCTTTGTGTGGGAAGTGATAGGTCTGCCCTTTCCTCCTCAGATTGAACCCAGGTCCTTGCACATGTCAGGCAGGTGCTTATACTGCTGAGCTATCTCCCCACCCCAAGATAGGGTCAGTTCTGATGGACATTATGAGCCCCATGATGCCCTCGCCCTGGAATCTGTATGGTCTTCTGAGAGTTAATGATGCATCTGAATGACTAGGTCTGTGAGCTATTTGTTTACCTCAGTTGATGCACATTTTCCTGGTTTAGTCCTCCTTGCATGAGTTATAAAACCCCAAGCCCCAGAAGACTCAACTTCTCTTTCAATGGAGTTTTTCAGACAAGCCCCATTAGAGATTACTGAGGGTCATTTTAATCAAAATGAAAGACATATCTTATTAAGATGGCTTTGCTGACAAATAATTAAGATGAATTACTAGAGCACTCATGTCCCATCTGCTACATGGTGTCCATTTGGAATAGGCTTCTCATGCTCACAGTCCACGCCCCAGCTCTTTAAAAACAATTTATAGCCCAACTCACCATCCTAACTACCTGAGAAGATTTTAATCCTAAACCTGTCACCACCCATCATCTTCACGGGGTCCTGACAGTTCTACATTAAAACAGTTTATAAGTAAAAGTTAACAAGGCCTAGAGAGAATGATTTATGTTTCTGTGTGTGAAACAGTCAACATTCTTTCCCTGGCCAAAGATAGCCCAGAGCTCTCTATGGACTGAAGGAAGAAAATTATTTCAAAAAGATGAATGATCATGCCTCTGGGCAGGTGCTGATGTGTGTGGTCCTGGACTTAGGTCCAGGCATCCAACAAAGCTTAAGAACATAAGGAACTAAGGGTGCCCTGTCACCCCACCCCGACATCCTGGGTCTATAACCCTTTGCAAGCATTTGCCAATATGAAGCAAACATCAACTTTTTCTATAAAATATTGGAGAATCAGAAATTCTTCTGGTCTCATCAAAGCTAGGTGTGAGGAATCATAAACGAGTCCTATTTGCCACTAACAAATATGGATGAGTGAGATGGCAGACAGGAAAATTGTCACAAGGTTAAGCACCAGCTCTACTCCCAGCTCCTCCAAAGTACCACACATCAGGGAAGACACGGCAGCTAGATGCTTTCCTTCTTTGACTTTGACCTCCTCCCCAGTGTATTGATTAACGTACCTTCTGGGACAGGACCCATCACCAGCACGCCAGTTGCATTAGTTTGCTCAGGCTGAAATTCTATGGTTGCGGGGGCTTCAACAATGGAGACTGATCTCAACTCTGGAGTCTGAAAGCCCAAGGACCATGTACCAGCGGAGTGCATTTCTTCCAGGGCCTCCATGCTTGGCTGTCAGATGCCACCTCCTCACGGAGTCCTCAGGTGCTCTGCACACACCCAACCTGTTGTCTCTCTCAGAGTGCCTCAGTTTCTCTTCTCATAAGAATACCAACAAGACTGGATTAGGGCCTAGAGGATGATCTCTCTAAAGGCTCTGTCTCCAGATCCAGTCACAGTCAGAGGTGGTAGGGATTAGGACATCCACATCTGAATTTTAGGAGGACAGCATTCATCCGATAGCCCCAGTAAACTGCAGAAGCACTCCAGCTGATATACATCGAGGACCTACATCAAGGGCGTCTCTCCAACTTTTGGTGTAGTCCCAAGAAAATCTCATTTCTGAGAAATAAAACACAACCATTTTTGTGAGAGAAATAAAAATACCACCTTAGAGAGGAAGCTATCAAAGAGCTTAAGGACAGCTCAGGAAAAGAAACTCGGGGATATTAGTTTTGTTTTCTTCCTATGATGTAAGATTCATCAAATCTCTCTCTCAGGGGCCTCTTCCTCTCTTCCTTTATTCAAATATATCATCAAGAAGATATCCCCTTTGGCAGCAACTGCGTTCCATTTTTGGTGCCCAACTTTCTAAATGCAAGCAGGAGCTAATTTAGGGTGCTCTGTCTGAAGCTGGTATGGCAGGTATTTCTGCATCCATTATTTCAAGTTATAATAAGCGAGTGTGATCTGAGCTGCTCCCAAGATAAGCAGGCCATAATATTTCCACTGTCACCATGATCACAAACTAAGATAAGAGGCCAATGTGCTATTTTTACTCTCTCTCTCTCTCTCTCTCTCTCTCTCTCTCTCTCAAACTCCTGGTGTTAACTACAAGAACAAGTCAAAAACAAACTGCCTGTGCCCCTGCAGGAGAATACAAAGTGTCCAACCTTTTCCTTTTTTTCAAGCAGGCACGGAGTGCGTCAGGGATGACACACACACTATTGACGCGATTTGGTGCCGAGGAGTGGCCTCTTAATTGTATTTGCAGCCCAGAGGAGAAAGCATGCCCATTTGAGGTACTTGTTGTATCATTTTTAAATCAAGGCCATCTTTTTCTCAGTGGTAAACGTGAAATGTTTTTAAAGGCCAGACTTAGCATAAAAATCTATTGGTTGCCATGGATACCACTTACCACACAGGACTGCGCTCTGTGTTCAACTGTGTGATTTTTCTCTATTCAAAGGTTCGGTATTGTCAAAAAACAAATTACTTTTTCTGTTGTTTATCTCAAAGTTCATTATAGAGAAGGCAATAAATAGGAAGATATTCATGTAGAGAGGGGAGCAGATTGGGGAGTCACTTGGGCACTATGCCTTAAAAGTTCAGTATTTTACAATAATTATTGCCAAATTGGCTATTGTTAGGAAATAGAATGCGTTTTGATCTTTTTTGTGTGTGTGAATATAAAGTAAAACAGGTACTTGGAAGTCTGCTTCCAACAAAATTACATGGTAATAAGGCTTTTCACACCTACACAGCACTTAGTAAGAAAGCTCTGAAGGAGCCAGATGAAGGCCTGATTGGTTTGAAACTTGGTACCTGAGGCTCATGGCTTTCCCCTTTATGAGAGAAAATGTGGGTTCAGGACCTCGTGCTCACTGAATTATTCATGCCATCTTTCTATCACATATCTTCAGGTTGAAACCTGTTAAGCTGTTATTAAGTGCATGGATCTGCCTCACCCAGCAGAGTGTGGAAACCCCGGACAGAGCCAGCTCCTGCTAATTAGCATGAATATTTGCAGCTGGCGATTCTTCCACTCCCCACCTCTCCTTCTCTCCCATTTCCACTCTGCAAGGAAAAGTGGGGGCGGGGGGGGGGGTTCCACAAGGAATTTACAGAAGGTGCGAGGAATTTCTCACATTCCTTGAGGATACTGCAAGATAATTTGGTGTCAGCAAGTTCTCATTGGCTGGAACCTGTTGTATCTTGCTATAACTCCCAGTTAATCAAGGAATGCCCTGAACATTGCCTCATTACTTATTTAGGATGCTTTCCCTTCACCTCTCCAGCACTTTATAGACTCCCTGATCTGGTCTGTTTGCATGACAATGAAGTGAAGGGAAGACCTTAATGAAAGCATCTGTTTTTGAATATGTTTCTGGTTCTGGAACCCTACACTAATAGCCAGGAGAGGGCTAGAATTCTCCTTTGGGTTCACCTTACAGCAGTATGCGGATGACTGTTAATATGCAAATTTCAGCTTGTCACCACAATTATGCCTAGGGCTGGTAGAGTTGTGGAGGCCACCAAACAGCAGCCAGTTGTGACCCAGGCATAACAAACTTGCAAGATGCAGTGGTAATTAATTTATATATTGCAAACATCAAAAGAAGGCCAAATTCAAGGGAGGATAGCCCGGGAAATCTCAAGAGGTGTTTAAGTCCCACACTGTCCTTGCCCTTGAGGAAGACTCAAGGGCTGGGCAGGTCTTGAACTTTCACACTTGCAGGAAAGAAAGGGAGAAGTGAAAAGTTCTGCAAGCAGAGACTTCTACTGTCTGGGAATCAAGAGGCAGCTGCAGAGGGGGCTCAGGGAGGGCAGGCTTACTGTTTGCATCTTAGATGTCCCCTCAAAACCCATAGGTGAGCCGGGCGTGGTGGCGCACGCCTGTAATCCCAGCACTCAGGAGGCTGAGGCAGGCGGATTGGTGCGAGTTCGAGACCAGCCTGGGCTACAAAGGTGAGCTCAAGGCCAGCCTGAACTGCATAGCGAGACCTTGTCTCAAAAAGACAAAAAAAAAAAAAAAAGAAAACCCATAGGTGAAAGGCTTCATTGCTAGACTTTTAAGAGGTAGAGCCTAGGAAAGCAAGTTAGGTCACTGAAGGTCCTTGAAAGAGGTCCTGGGATCCTCACTACCCATTCCTGTTTTGCTCTTTTGTCCCCCTCCCCCCAAGAGATGAGCAGTTTTGTTTTGCTGTGTGGTCCCCACCATGCTGTTCTGCCTCACAACAGGTCCAAGGTAGCGGAGCCAACTGACCGTGGACTGAAACCTCTGAAAGCCTGAGGCAAAAGTTGATTTACCTTAGGCCTGTCAGGCATCGCAGTAATGGGAAGCTGACATAGGCGGCATTGTTGCTCACACTGCACAGTGCATATTCAACATGCAAGAACTATTCATTATTGACTTAGCACATTTTTCGAGGCAACTAGCAAACAGCATTGATTAGCTAGGGCAAAACGATGGTGAGAGCCACATCAGAAGGAAAGATGAGAATCCAGCCAGAAGCCGAGCAGCTCTGGGAGAGGAGGTAGGTGATGGAAGTCAAAGCTCCAGGGTACAGCCCTTGGGACAGGTCAGCACCAGTGCTTTTCAGTCTTTTGTCCTTCTGATCAAGACACAACTTTGAGGGAACATACTTGCGAATATTTGTTACTTAGTTTGAGCTATATATCTACCTCTTAATGCTGTAGGCAGCTGAGTTGATAGAGATATTTTAGGCAGTCAGGCAGAGCAAGGCCCTCAAAGGAGTCAGTGCAAAAGATGAAATACCTTGCAACTGTGGGATCGACAGGCACCTCCACTGTGGGCAGGACCTCAAGATAAAAGATTAAACAACTGCACCCACATACCTTTCTAAGGATAAACATCAGGGATTGGCATTCTAACTCAGTCACTATCACCTTGAGAAAGCCAGGAAAAGCCACTAACAACCCCTAGAGGAAGATCCCCTCTTCCGTATCAACGCCGGTTGGCTATGTGTGCCTCGCTTCCCCTTTCGATCCTGATTTAATCAATTTTACCTGAGCAACTATGCTTATAATCTTATTGGCTGACTAGAGTTTTGTCCCACCTCATGCCCACCTTGAAGTTTCCTATGTTTCATCATCTTGGACCCACCTCATGTTACGGATTTGCTCTATAAAAATCCCCAGGAAGGGCAGGTTCCTTGGCAACCCACTTGGGTCTCCTCCTGTCCCTCTCTCAGATGGAAGCTTTCTTTCTCCCAGTGAATGTACTTGGCTCAAACCCACATTATTCTAAAATTCATTCTTTGGTTTTAGAAAACACAAACCTGTCCCAGACATCTAGCAGGCTATGAGTTCTTTCCCCTATACCTCTAGCTCAACTGGCTTGACCACATTGGCCTGGCTAGGAAGTATACTTTCCAGCCTTCTCTGCAGCCAAGTACAGCCATGAGGTGAGGTTCCTGCCAGCAGGAGTCCAAGCCACACTTACTCAAGCAGACCGGGGCCTGAAGACTCAAGACAAGCACTCCTCTATGTCCCTGCTCTTACCTGCTGGATGGAGAGAGCCCAACTGGAGTGTTGACATAGGAGCCAGATGCTGAGTATGGTTGAGCTGCTGCACTACTCCGGGCCCTGGAGGGCTGTGTGGAGCAGATTCTAATGACTGCTTCTGGGTTTTGTTTTAGTGTTAGATCTGACACTATGGGGCTCTCTTCATGATAGCCACTACGACGTCACTGTAATATTGGAGGACATGGGAAGAGACACATGATCCACATCAAAGAAGAAGGAGAAATGGGTGTTTGAAAGTAAAAACCACAAGTGCCCATGATAATAGTTGCTATTAGCAATAGGATCATCTTGCATGAGCTGTAGTCATGGCTCTTGGCTGTGGACCAGACTGGTGCCTTTCTTTGCCGCTCAAACACATGCATGGCTGGCCCTAAGTGTACCAAGTGCCTCCCTCCAGCTCATCTCTCCTTGCTTAGTGGGCTGATGAAATCAGCCAAAACCCACCATAAGATGCAGAGCACGAAAATTCTGAGCCTGCCCCCTTCTCTCTGTGGCTGTCACCTCTTGAGACACAGTGCAGTCTGTGACATTGACTAGCACCTGCCCAGCCTCAGAGCCTCAAGGGGCACCGCTCTGTGCTAATAGCTCCTAAGGAGAAGTCATTGCTAGTGAGATAAACAATTCATTAGTGTGAAGAGACAGTGGTCAGCAAAGACACGGATCCCCAATTTGTATTTTTATTTCGTGATCTATTTTCAACCAATCAGAAAGTACTTATTGATTGTTTCCTATGTGCCTATCACTGCTTTCATTTTGAGTAAAACAATGTGCTGTTTTCAACATCAGCATTGTTAGTTCATAATAAAAAGTTATTGGATTTTTCTTAGTTAAAATACACACACACGTGCTCACACTCTCGTGTAGTTGCTATAACTCTTGCTGCCTTGTTCATGGCATCTGCCTGCAGGAAAGCAAAAGATAAATGGGAGTTATTTACAATGATTTCATTCCAGAGTAAACATTTTTTTCAAGAATATTTTATTGATGAGAGTTTTAATTTTTCTCCCTTTTTTTCTTCAATTTATTTGGATGTCTTTCCTGGACCGATCTCTGCTCACATTTTAGCACTGCACAGATGTGTGAATGGCCGTCATTAACTGTGCAAGTGGGCTGTGTACCCCCGCTAGGGTCTCTTCAGGTGAGAGAGTAAGCTCACTCTTCTTTGTTCTCTTCCATCTCTGTTTGCAGATCTTGAGAGATAATCTTTTAGCTTTGGCCTCAGACCTCATTCTGGCTAGTCCATGCAATGGTGGATGGTGTCAAGTTGGGCAGTTCAAAAGCTTAACTAAGTCGGGCCAGCAAGTCTACATCTTAGGATGTAGAGGACCAGCCCTGGGGCAGCTCATGCACCTGGATAGTATGAAGGGGATGTGAGGAAGGACAGACTGACTTCTGTTCTCTGGGGGAGCTCCAGTCTTTGCCTTCAGCTTGGATGTCATGTCCTGGTTTCTAGTGTAGACTCTTCAGCTTCTGCCTTGGACCCTTTAGCCTTTCAGCTTAGACTTTTCAGACCACCATGGCAGACCAATTGGCCTCCTGACATGAACTTGCATGGGACACCGCAGTGAGCTCGAGACCTTGGACTGAATCCTTCGGTCTCCAGAGTGCAGACACCCTCTGCATACTTCCTCATCCAACTCTGTGGCTGACCCTGGTAAGCCAATCTTGTAGTTTCCTGTGCAGTTGTGTATCTTGTGTTGCATCTACTTCTCTAGTAAACACTGACTTATACAGTCCAGCTTAGATCATCACTGTCTGGATGTAAAACTTTAATCCACACTGTTCACTCAAGCCTAACTTTTAGATTCCTCGTTGGCCAGTTGGATCCTGACTGCTGTGTCAGCTAGCTTCCAGCTAGGTAGGAGAGTTAATAAAAAATAAATTAGCAATTTTCTGTGTATTACAAAGAAGTGGAAATTTGGGATGGCTGAAGCATGAAGTCTGGAACCAAAAGATGATCCAAATAGAAAGGCTAGGAGTGGGGAGATAGCCTGGTGGTCTGAGTGCCTGCCTGGCAAGTGCAAGCTCTTGAGTTTGATGCCAGTACTGCATGCTGTGCCCACCCCAGAACCATGGGCACACTGTGCTGGTCCTGAAACCAGACATGGTGGGACATGCCTGTAATCCCAGCACTTGGCGGGGGGAGTTGAGACAGGAGGATCTCTCTGAGTCTCAACTGTGTAGCAAGATGCTGTGTTGAACAAACAAATACATAAATAAAAGAAGTCTAGATTGGAAATTTCTGCGATACTAGAACTCTTTCCTGTCTCCACTGTTTAGCATGGTGGTCACTACCCATAAGAGGCAGGTCAACACTTTTAATCAAATTTTAATTTAGGTATCTCAGTATGTAACTGGTTGTTGAATAATGTAAGTCTAGTCGAAGAAGCTTAGCAAATTCAAGTCATAGCCTTGGGGAAAAAGGCAACAACTCGGCAGCAGTGAGGAGTCACCCGTGGTGAGGAAGGATGAGGAACTCTGGCTCTGGTCCTGTGTCAGGCATCTGATGTGTAGAGTTGGGAAGAAAAGGGGGGACGGTAGGCATGTAGGGAACATTGACGAGAAAGAGAGAGGGCCAGAACAGCAGGTGACAAGGGCCAGGAAGACCAGAGCCAGTCATGTGCCTCCCTACCTTGGGTGCTTCGTGATGCTGGCCTTTGGCTGGCCTGACACAGGAGGGCTTGGGAGCTGAGGCTTCTCACCCAGCAGCCAGCAGGTGACTGAGCAGGGAGAATGAAGGGGAGTTCCCTCGACTTTGACCTTGCAGCCTGGGCTCCTTGCTCCCAGCTAGATTGGTGCTGCTTGGACATAAGAGACAGCAGAAGCAGAGAAAAGTGCAGAGAAACACTGGCTTCCCTCCACACTCTGCTCCCTGTGCTAGCTGAGTCCATGTCCCCAAGGGCCACAGGTGGAAAGAATCTGCACTTAGGCCCCTGCCCCTGAAGGCCTCCCCAAAGCCCAGTTCCAATGTGAAGCCTCACATTCATAAACTGCCCGTGGCTCAGAAGACACACTGCGCTGAAGAGACAGCGCCAGAGGAGCTGCAGGAAGGAAGGCTTATCTATAGGTAGGCTTGAAACATCCACTCCAGCTGTGTGAAGGTTCTCCCAGTGTAAGAGCTTCCGAAGGCTGGGAGCAATAGGTGCTTCTGGAAGTTGATGAATCCAAAGATGAGCATATTATTTATTTAAATTTAGGGCAAGGACCAAAAGGAAGATGACTATCCCTTTCCTCTAGGAATGGCATGGGAGAATATAGTGGAGAGAATTATTCTTTTTCATTTTATACTTCTTGGTACTTTCTATGGCTGGCTCAGCCTGCCCTGGGGGTGGGACTGCTGCATGTGGTTCTGGGGTTTGAACCACAGCCCCTGTGGTTGCCTAAGCTTTCCTAAACAGGTGCTTTAGATTGCTGAACCATCTCACTGGCCCCCTTCATGGTAGTTCTTTGCACAGTTTGGTTCTGAATAATTTTTGAATCAAACTAAAGATAACACTGACTGTCTGTACAGTCAACTAGCCTCTTGAAGACCCACTCAACTCTGAGCTCATCAGCAGATTATTCTATCACTGAGCTTAGTGCCTTCACAATCCAACCACTTCCCAAAAGCCCATCATTGGGCACTTTAGATCCCAACTATAACGTAGTATTTCATGAAACTGTGGACCGTAAGGTGGGATGATGGTAGCAGAGAACACGAGCTGGCTCTGAGCTCTGCCCAAGGATGTTGGGGTTTACTTAGGAACATTCTGAGAACAAGTTCCTGCAAAGTCACCAAGTAGAGCATCGGAAGAGAGGTTAGAAGGAGACCCGAGGTCTTAACAGAAAGATACTTCTTCTCATGCTAATGTCCCACAAAGACGTGACTTAGACTAAGCCACATGACACAGAATGCTAAAGCTCGAGGTGGGCCCCACAAGGACTCTGAACATCTGACCTACAGGTTCATGTGAGAAAACTAGAAACACAGTGACGCTGGGCTTGCGTTGATTCTGCCTATGGCGGTCTAGGACAAAAGGTTACTCACTAACTGCAGTTCACAGCAGATCCTGGGAGAGGGGGAATGGAGAAGGCTGGTGACTGGCAGAGCGGCAGCTAGACCCCAGCATCTCCTCTGGGGTCAGAAATACTGATCTGGTAGTAGAACCGGGTCACCCAAGCCGAGGCTGCGAGATCCTTCCATTCAGAAGCTGCCAAGCTTGGCCAGCACCCGGGAGATCCATCCTAGGTATTCTTACCTGCTCGTTGCTCTCCTTCCTTGTCCCTCCCCTTCTTTCTTTCTACAATATCCCACCTACTCACAGAGAGAAAACAAGCAGAATCACCTCTCCAGAGGATGAATTTGAAACTACCGAAGAAATTGCTTGATAAAGTACAGGGCCAATCAGTCTGAGCATCCACTGATAATGTGCCTTAGGCCTGATGGTAGCCCAGAGCCTTGGAGCCTCTGCTCCTGTGTTGGATCAGCAAGACACAGGCCCCTCTCTGCTGGGAGGCCAAGGGTTATCTCCAGAACAAAGGCCTCTGCTCCTCTCCCTGCCTGTGGGGAAGCATCTGGTGAGGTTCTCAGAAGAGTCTGGCACAGAACACCCACTCGCCTCTGTTCTTCAGGCAGCCTGCTGCTGACAGGCAGAGGGCTTAGCGCTCCCTGGCTGCCATTTCTCATCCTCCCAGAAGCACCACATTGACTTAATTGTTTTAATTGGGAAAAAAATAGACAACTAACGATCGCAGTTCTCTCTGCCAATACACAATGGAGCCACCAAGCTGAGGGAACTGTAGTCCAGTACAGGAATTAAAAGCCTGCCTGCCTCTGAATGGCTTTCACATCTAAGTCGGAGCAGGGAGGGCCCACCCTTTTGCAGAGGGAAAGCTAGTAGTTAACATAGCCATTGTCATTCACTCTCTCTGCCCTGCGTGGGAAACCCACCTCATGGTGCTGCTTGAGTCGAAAGGGGTCTGGAGTGCCTGTGATTTCTCGTTCAAGGGAAAGAATAGCTTTTTGCATAATTCTGAGAGCAAGCAACATGCCTCTCTACCACATCCTGGAAAATTCGGAGATACACAATGAATTAACTGAATAGAGGGCCCAGCAAGCAAACCGTGATAAGGAGATGCGTGGCATTCCACAGCTGGGCTCCTGCCTGTGAAGCGACATAAAAGCCCGGTTAGAGCTGGAGAGCAGCTGCATTTTTCTTGTCTACAAATTCCACTTGCATGAAAGGGCCATGCAACAAGGAAACACTGTGTCTGCCAATCATGGACATTTGGGGAGATTTCTGGGTAATCGGTGAGCAAGAGGAGTCTGCGCAGAAGCAGCTTGGGAAGCTCATGCTTGGGGTGGAGAACTGAGACACGGGCTGTGGGTCTTAACTTCGTAACCCCTTGACAGGTCAAAGGGGAGACTTGGCACTTGGTGGGCCTCTGTGCGTGGTGTAGAATTCGAGGGTCTGCGGTTATGAAGATCGTGACACGAAAACAGATTAAAGGCACAGAACTAGGCCCCAGCCACGTAGCGGCATCTGCCCGTTAGGTTTTCCCTGTCTCTGACCATCTGCTTCACCCTCTCATGGGTTCCTATACTCCAAAGTCCTAAGAAGGTGGGGGGGTGGAACCACTCGAGAGCAACGCCTTCTGCCTCCTGTCCTCCACAAGGAGCCCCTCCCCGTGCACTTACTCGTCATGCTCCTATGTTCTAGCTCCCAGGTTTGGGCAGAGGACATACTTGGCGAGGAGTCTCACAACCCCTGCAGAAGTGCTCCCTGTGGGTGGCATCATGATCACTTTTCCAGCTGAAAAAACTGGGGCTCAGGAGGGTTACATGCTCAGGACCGATGTATGGGTGACCCCTTAACCCTCTAAAGGGTTGCTGAACTAAACTAAGATTAATCAGAGAAAGGATATGCAAATTTATCATATGTATGAAAGCACTCTCTTGGTGTAATTCCCAGTAAGTTCACATGATCTCAAAGCTCAAACACCTCTCTGCTATAGGCAAATGAAACACAGGGATGTGGACCCATTTTAGGGGTGTATTACATAACTCAGGGGGAGTTGGGGGAGTCAGTGGGCTTAAAGACACACATGATGACCTGGGAAAATGTTTTGGGTCCCTTAGCAGCCAAAGGGCTATAAGTAATTCTCCTTAGAGTAGTGAATGTGACCGGAGGGAAGCTAAAGTTGTATGAAAAAGTGTCCAGGTGTATTGGCAGAATTCAGTCTTGCTTCTTCTGAATTTAATTAGTAAAAACTTGGGAAAGGGACCGGCAATAACTGTTTTCTTTCTTGGTGGCCAGTGGTAGCAAATCTGTGGCACACACACACTGCAGCGAGGTGTTGGCATCATTGGAAGCTCTAGAAGCTTCGCTGTCACAGCTTGAGGCTGTAAGCCAAGAGGAATCAGAGTGAAGCCTTCCCGCATCTTGTAGCGCTCTACGCTCCTTTAATTCAGAACAGTCCCTTGATGGCGTAGCACTCTGCCATGAAGAAAGCTAAACTTGAGCTCATCTGGAGGAAAGCAGACGCACCTGAACACCATAGTTTTAAGTGAAATAAATCAGACAGTTCAACCTAAATATCACATGCTTTCTCTTGTGTGGGAATCCCAGATGAAAGCAAAGAAGAAAATAAAACATAATGGGAATCAGGGAGCCAGATTATTCTCAAAGGGGGAGGGGATGAAGAGTTTGGGGGGGGTGATTTTTTTTTTTTTTTTTTATTGGTACTGGGAATTGAACTGAGGACCTCACACTGAGGTTGGCACTGTGCCACTGAGCTCCATCCCCAGCCCAGGGGACAGGTGATGAAAAAACAGGAATTGGGGTGTGTCCCGTTCAGATATCAGCTCCATACAAGGAATTGAAGTGTTATGTCTTACAAATATGGAAGGAAGGAAGGAAGGAAAGAAGAAAGAAAGAGAAGGAAGGAGGAGTCAAGGGGTTGGTGGAGGAGTGAACAGGAAGGGATGGAGCCCTCAGGTACAGCACATGTGTGCCAACCAAGATAAAAGGAAGGAGACGGCGATCCGATCGCACACTGGGGTGCTGCGTCCTGCGGTGACGGCCCTGAGCTCACCCCTTGTGCCGCTGGCCCTGGCACAAGCAGGATTCACACCTGCCTTTGGAGCGTCGTCTCTTCGGCAGCCGCACTGGTCTCTCTGACTATGTGCTCACCCAGGTGGCAGCAGCTCCCCTGCTGTGCCTCAGGGGTCCCCCTGGCTCCCGCTAGCCGGCTAGTCTGGGCCTCCCGCGTCCTTGGCTGATCACAGCACTGGTTCCAGTAGAACTGCTGGCGCTGCTGCTGTCCCAGCTTTCCAAGCTCTGGCTGTCTCTCCACCTGGTTTCTGACCCCCGACTTCAGCCCACTCAGGTCTGCCAAACTCAGGTTCTGGCTCGGTCTCTGCTCCATGCTCATGTGCGCTGGGGAATTGTCCCTGAAGCTGAGCTGTGTTGGCGGGAGCCAGGCCAGGCAGGAGGTCTTAGCCAATGACTGCTCCTCCTCAGAGCGCCAGACTGGGGGGGGGGGAGGAGGGTAGACGGGGGTGGGCGAGGCAAAGTCAGGAGCCAGAAAGTAGAGCCAGAGGTGCATCTGAAGCAGCTGGGTGGGGTGCGGGTAGGGCCAGGAACGTGTGCAAAGGCCAGGCGTGCGGAAGCCGAGGGAACATGCCAGACAAAAGCAGCTGGATGGCTCTAGAGGTCACCTCATGAGCACTGGACATCTGCCAGGGGGTTTTCTGTGCAAGCAGAGCCAAGCATGTTTCACCAGCCCTTCAGTCTTGTTATCGCGAAGGAGGTATGGGGAAGACAGATACAGTCTAAGAGGGAGAAATGGAAAAGAAGTCTACCCCTGGTTTCACTCCTGATTCCCCAGAAGAGCTCAGCAGACTGCTCAGGACCACTCCGGGAAGGCCCAGCACTGGTCACCAGGCTGAGAGAAATGAACCGTTGTGGATTCAGTGGAAGAGAACGAGGTGGGAGAAGAAAGCTTCAGATGGGTGGGCCTGAGGGATTTCAGCAGGTGCAGGGTGCTGGGGCTGCACCAGGTGAGCTCACAGGTTGGTCCCAGTGAGACAGGATGGATACTCAGGGTCCTGCCGTGTGAGACCCCGTAAAGGAGAGGGGATGCAGGCGTACCTGGATGCTCAAAAAAGAGAACTGGCCGGTGTGTTCAGCAGAAGTGGGCCAAGACGGCATTCAGAGAAACGTTGCCGTTGGATTCGAAGGGGCTCCCGAACAAAATTTGTTTAACTGCACAAGCAAAACATAGGGGTTGATATCACTGAGAACTGATTTTAAAAAGTGACTTCCCAATGTTGTAGGGGAAATTACTATTAGTACACAAATATGCATTTTTCCAGAACTTTGGCTATGCTAACAGGAAGTGTTTAGCCATAAACACTCATGCTTATACATATTACTTCCTAGTTTATAATAATGATAAAAATAGGACTGTATTGTGACATAAATTTCTTTTTTTAAATCTTAAAATTAGTACATCATGGCCTTATTCCCTACATTGATTCATAAGATTGACATCATCAAAAAAATTTTTAAAAAAGATTAACATCATTATTATTTTAATGTCTACATAGAATTATATAATATGGCGCAACCATATTGTATTGCTAGTCATTCTTATGCTAATTAATGTTTATGTTGGCTTCTAGATTTTACAATTACATTGGCACAGTAAACACTGTTCACATATGCATGACTTTTCTGGGGCATAAATTTCTATAAGTGAAGTTGTTTTTTTTTTTTTTTTTGTCTTTTTGAGACAGGGTCTCATTATGCAGTTCAGGCTGGCCTTGAGCTCACTTTTGTAGCCCAGACTGGTCTCGAACTCGCACCGATCCTCCTGCCTCAGCCTCCCGAGTGCTGGGATTACAGGCGTGCGCTACCACGCCTAGCTTATAAGTAAAGTTTTTGAATCAAAAAGTATGTGCATTTTAAATTTAATGAGGAACTATTCAATTTCTCTCTAAGATTACATCAGTTTATATTCTCATACCAGTTTATGACTGGACATTAGGCATTATTGATATTCATTTTTCCAGTCTAATTGTTGGAAAATGTGACTTTGTTTAATTTGTGTACATCTGATCACTAGGGATGTATATAGGTCTTTTTAAATGTCATTGCTATTTGAATATACTCATCTATTAATTGACTAAAGTCTCCTCTCAATTAAAAATTTTTCTTTGTAGGGAGCTGGGGAGATGGCTCCGAGGCACAAGTGCCTGCTGGGCAAGTGCAAGGTCGTGAGTTTGAACCCCAGTCCCACAAAAAAAAAAAAAAAAAAAAAAAAATTTTCTTTGCTCATTAAGAATATTAACAGGGCCAGAGAGATAGCTCCATGGCACAAGTGCCTACCTGGCAAGCGCAAGGTTGTCAGTTTGAACCCCAGTCCTGCAAAAAAACAAAAACAAAAAATTAACAGCGCAGTATAAAATTGTACATATTTTTATTACAAGCTATCTCTCCTTTCCTCAGTCTCCTGGCAGCTAGAGGACTGGGTAGAGGTATTGTGGGTTCAAGTGACTGATTGAAGTATTTCTTAACATTTTGAATATTAGCCTCTTTGAGATTCTAACAAAGCGGTGGAGCCCTCACATGATTTTGTTCAAGATTTCAGAGGTTTTCCAGAATTCCTGGAACCTATCACACATCCCTGTTTATTCTTTCTCTCTTAAAAACCTTTCTACTGTGTTGATGTGTATTCAGTCTAGGTAAATATTTACAGTGATTTCTGTCATTAAACGTGTACTCCTGGTCATCTGTCCTGCAAAATTTCCTGGGAAATTTACCTGCCCCTTCCTCATAGAGCAGTCTCCTCCATGGAGACTGCAGCCAGGATTCTGCACAAGACCCATCAGAGCTGGAGGGTGGAGCGGTACTGTGGGCCAGCTGCCAAGACAGTGACAGATGAGAACGTGCCCACCTTCAGAGAGCCCATGACAAAGGATGACACCTTTAGCAGCATGACTGTACAAGGGCTCTGGAGAGTAAGAGTGAGAAACCTGGAAGCTCAAGGCCTCTTCTGGGAAAACCAATAGATCAACATGGAGGAAACAGGTTTGAGGCGCCTCTTCAGAGTGTTAGATTTTCCTGAGTGCTGGAAATGAAGAGCCCTCCGTTATAGGTACTACAGATCCTTACACATCCGGGAATCTCATAACGGATGCAAATATCCTTTGTGGTTATGTCTTGGTCTGATGAAAACTTTTGAATCAATACTCCCAGACACTCAGCGAGAGCTGAGCTCAGCTTGAAAGATGTCAGCATTAAATAGTTCTGGTCACTGTCTGCAGGGCTTTGACTACAAAAGGGTCAGCTTGGAGGGTAAAGATCAGCACATTCAGCGCTCGAATTTGGTATATCATCTAAACACCCTCAAAGGGGATTCAATCCCATCTGAAGCAGGCTCAGCCTCCTCCTAGGGATCCGGCTCCTCCATTTCCTTTACCCACCTCTGATTTCTCTCGGGTGTCTATCTACATGCAACTATCAAACATTTTGACTATTTGTGACTCCAGATATAACTAAGCTTGATCACAATCCTGTCTAGAAAAATAATTAACCAAGATTCAACTCTTAGAGGAATATGGAGAATGAAGCACCCCTCCTCCCAAAATGTAGGTCAGTCTAATTTTAGCAGTCATCTTCATCTCTCCCAATCACGATGCCATTTGCTGAATTTCCTGTTTCTCACCAAGCATTTCAAGTGAAGAAAAGCAGCATTCCTACCTACAGGGGCTAACTGGACAAACTGGAGAAGAGCTGCTCAATTTTCAGGCATAAACAGGTGGCTGTTTAAAAAATACTCTTCTTAGGAAGCCCCCAGTATTTGATCATGGGAGCTCCATGTTGATGACCTTGTCTACCTAATCACCTCCCTGGGGCTGCGATGATAAATATCATCACTGGTTTAAGTTTTCCTCTCTTGATACCTCACAGGAGAGATTAAATTTCAACACATGCACCCTTTGGGGAATGTTTTTCAGCCCTATCTAACCCTTAATGTAGATTATGCTTAATATATAAAACCACATCCCAAAGTTTTCTTAATCTTGAAATTTACTCAAAGAGAAATGGACAATCTTTGAGATTGCATTCTAGAAATTAGAACATTCTAGAAATACCTAGCTCCGATGTTTATTCCTATACAGGTATGCGTACACTTTCTCTTGGAAATGTGATAGCAATTTCATGTTTTTCTTCCTGACAGAACAAAGGAAATAACCTGTACTCAGTGGGTCAAAGAGAATAGTTTCTGTTTTGGTCTGTCCTGAATCTTTATTCTTGAGTGAAACATTTTTTCTCCTTTAATTTGCAGGAAATCATTAGCTCATCTTACATTTTCTAACAACTCATTTCTTCTCCTCACTTTCACCTTGGCTCTGTGACTGTATTCTCTTCATTCTCTACTGCAGTCAGCACTTTTCACACTGTGAAGATAGAAGGGGAATTTTAAATTTCCTTCAGTGGAATAGTTACTTCTGACTTGGTATATAAAATGAAAATTAATTTCACCACCTTCCTTTCTTCCTGGAAAAGAAATATGTAACACAAACATTTGTCCTTATGCTCACTGTAAAACATTTATAATTATGCTAAGTTACAGTGGCCTAAGAAGGGTTCCTTAATATACAATAATATATAGGTCAATGGGAAAATCGGGATAAGTAAGCAGTATTTTCATTAATATACATTTTAGTGATCCTAAGTGTTTTTGTAAACTTTCTGTGACTGTGACAAAATACCTGTGATAATCATGAAGGTGGAAGGTTCAGTCCTCAGCCATCTTGCATTGTGGAGGCACAGTACCTCACAATGGAAGCAGCTGCTAAAGGAAGCCTGTCTCACAATCATAAGGAAGTGAGGGGGGAAAGAAGGCACTGTGGTTTCAATTTCTCCCTCAGGGCCACACCTCTACTGGCCTAACTTCCTCCCAGTAGCTCCACCTCCTGAAGGTTCTACCACCTCCTTTAGGGTGTAGGGACTAAGCCTTTAGCATATGTGCCTTTGAAGCCATGGACAACTGTCGTTAGAATCTTTGAGGTTAGCCCTGGGTGTTCTTATCCGTGGCTGACCTCTCTGGTGATTTGCTGTGTGTGGCTAGGTATGAAGCTGATGTAGTTTACAACAGCAAAGAGTGTGTGCATGGAGTACAGTGCAAAGCACTCAAATAACAAAAGCAGAGATTCAGGAGATTCAGAGACTCAGGAAAAATATACAAAAGAATGGGTATTTTACAGCCACCGGAAAGAGAGGAGCTCATGGAAGAGGCCCATTCTAGGCAGCAATGGGGCTAGGGGAGGTCTAGAAGGGGTGTGGGGTAAAGGGGGGCTCAGTCCATTATGAGGGAAAAATAAAGAGGGCCGCCTGGCCTGACCAGGATTTGTGGTCCTCCTTCCTGTCCTCCAGGATTGCCAGCCTTTGATGAGGAAGTGCTCTCATTCCCAAAGTCATAAACTTGGGTAGAGAGGAGGCCTGTGTTGATAATGAAATAGTTCCCAAGCAGAGGAGAGGGAGGCCCTGGATGGAGCGTAGCTCCTACTTGAACGAACTACCAAAGGGCTTTCCAAGGCCATTTGCTATTAGAATCACCTGTAAACTTTTACCTCTATGGCATGTTGATTCCCAATATTCTTTTTTTTTTTGTCTTTTTTGAGACAGGGTCTCGCTGTGCAGTTGAGGCTGGCCTTGAGCTCACTTTTGTAGCCCAGGCTGGTCTCAAACTCGCACCGATCCTCCTGCCTCAGCCTCCCGAGTGCTAGGATTACAGGCGTGCGCCACCACGCCCGGCCCAATATTCTTAATTAATTGTTCTGACATAAGGTGGGAATGAAGCAGAGGTAGTTTGTAAGAGTTCCCAGGCAATTCTAAGATGCATCCAGAGTTGAACACCACTGGCTGGCTGACTGGAATTAACTGGCTAGGAAATTCTAGTTTGACTTTGGGCTTCAATTTCCCAATCTGTCCTCAAGTATGTTGCTGAACTGAGATGGGTCTCACTCCTCTGCCTTGGCAGCAGAGATCTGATTCTGCTTCTCAGCCTCCCTGTTGCTCCTTCCCATAGGTTTTCCTTCACATCTTCTCTGCTGTGCTTTGGTTCCTGTGGGTCCAGATCAGATTGCTGCTAAGTGATGAAGATGGCTAATTACTCAATCAGATAAACTAATTGCTGTTAATACTACCTGGCTTAGGCATTTCCCATGCAAGAAAAATAGTGTCTCCAGCCTATGCTCCCATAGGAGCAGGGCCTACAGTGGGAATTTCCTGCAGGACTAACAGTGAGCTTGGGATCATGCAGGCCCGCCATGGAGGGCCATGTGCGTGGGGAGAAGTGGAGACTGAGCAAAGCAAAAGAGCCCTCTCCTTACTAACAGTGTGAACCTGGGCCATTGTTTGGTCTTTCTGTAACTCAAGGAGCAATACTCCCCTTCTAAATCCTTATGGGTCTACCCAAACACACTGGATATTATAGATAGTCTACAAATATTAGTTTCCATTCTTCCTTTTTCCAATAGCCCCATCCAAATGTATTGGGGCGGGCACATCTGAGCAAGATCTTTCTCATTCTGTACTTGTATATGTACAGTCTTTTCTACTGTAAAATATATATGACATATACTTTACCATCTTACCCACTTTAAAGGTAGAGATCAATAGAATTAAGTGTGTTCCTATCCTCATGTAAGCATCTACTGAATCATGCATCCACATTTGAAATTCTTCTCTTTCCAAAACTGCAGCTCTGTACTGATTTATATTAGTCAGCTCTTCCTCACTGTTACAAAATATCTGAGACAATCATTTTGTAGCTAAGTAAGGTTTATTTTGGTTCATCACTTCAATCCATGGTGACTTGGCCCTTTGCTTTGGGCCTGTGGTGCAGCAGTTCATAATGGCAAGGATAGACTATATCAGGGTCCCAATATCCCCTTCTAGAGCACATCTCCAAGAACCTAACTTCCTCCTACTCTGCCCCACCACCTCTGAACAGTACAATAGGCTGGTGACCAAGCTTTAGCACATTGGCTTTGGGGGCCACTTAGCAAAATCATAGTGCTACTAAAAAGTAACTCCCCATCCCTTCCTCCCTCAAGGCCCTGGAAACCACCATTCTACTTTCTGTCTATGTGGGGTTGAGTACTCTGTGTACCTCCTGAACATGGAATTATGGTGTCATTAATATTTTTAGATCTAAAGATTGACTTTTATGCTTCTTCTTATTGTTGTTCCTTGTTATCACCATCACCATCATCATCATCATCATCATCATCATCATCATTGCCAGGGTTTCCCCCTTTCCAGAGCTCTGAATGCTGACTTTGTTATCTAATAGAGTAGCAAGCATTTCTAGTATAGATCTTGTGGGGATAGAGAGAGAGAGAGAGAGAGAGGGGGAGGGAGAGAGGGAGAGAGAGAGTGTTTTCAGTGTCTATCAGAATCATAGGCAACATTTTTGAACAGAGTCAAAAGGCAAAGTTCATTTCTACCCCTAAACCTTAGTCTGAATTTCATAAGTTAACTAATATCTGGTTTTACTGTTTCAAATAACCAAACTGCTCCCATCTGGATCAGTTTATAATTTTATCCACATTTTTTTTTTTTTTTTTTTTGCAAAGAGGGTTTACTTTTTGGGGGGAGATGCTCGGATTGTAGGCCTGTAACACTATGCCTGGTGAGTCCACAAATTCTTCATCATTATATTCTGTGACAGAAATCAAATTCTTGTCCAACCTCCTTTTTTTTTTAATCTTCTTAGTAACAGAACCTTAATTTTTAGCTCCAGTAACCTCAGCTTCTTTCAAAGCCAGATGTGGCCATATGTGTTCTTTCTGGTCAATGAATTGTAAATACAATTGTTTAGTAGGACTTCAGGAGAATCACCCTTAGACATAAGTGACTAGGCTGGGAGATGCTGGTGCACTCCTCTTCCCTCATGCTTGCGACGTGTCTGTCAGGGTGGAGCTTCCAGCAGCCATCTTGGATCATGAGGTGACCTTGAGAATGGAGGGTACCAGAAACCTGATCTGTGCTGAGCTGAACCCCACAGTGAAGCCCAGGACGGCCTTTCTCTTATATAAAAGAGATAAAGTTTTGTGTTGTTTAGATTTTTAAATGTAATCTGAGTGAATGATAAAAAAATAATTAGCACTTTATCAAAATGCAAATATTCTGTTTCTTTCTCAGAAAGGATAGGAAAAAAGAGCAAGACAGTGACAGGAAAAGAGGGAAGAAGGAAAGAAAGAAGGAAGAGAGAAGGCAGGAGGCAGAAGGGAAGGAGGGGGGAGGGAGGGAGGGAGGGAAAGGGAGATCTTGGGTTTTTGGTGGAAATCTGGGATTTCTTTCATATCTGGAAGATTTCTATACATCCACAGAGTTTCTGTTTTTTGAAAAATAGTTTGAGAGGTCATTAGGAGAAGGTGAAAAGCGAAAAGGAAATCTACCAGCCTGCCTTTGAGGAGATCTCCATGGTAGGAGCTAGAAACGCCCTTCTTTGGAGTCTTAGGCCATTTCTAACAGTTTCCTTTGAAATCACTAATTATGCTCTAAAAAAGAAGGCGTCACTGGAGCCAGAACCGCAGCCAATTACCCATGAGAAATCACTCACTGTGTGGGCTGCCTTCTCTTTCTTTCTGTTCACATAATTTCAAAACGCAATTTCTAGAATCATGCTAAATACTTGTAAACAAGAGATTGGTTTAATTGCAAGGAAGAACCATTTCAGGGATTAAAAACGAGAGCGGTTTCTTCTTGTTTTGCTGGTAACAGAGCCATCAGTCCTCTCTGGCCTAGACCTTCTGGTTCCTTCCATCCCCACCCAGGCTAGGGCCCTCTGTGGCTTTGCTCAAAGTCACCAAGCTTAGAAGGAGCAGACAGAGCCCCTATGGGGTAGGAAAAGAGACAACATTTTGAGTCGGAAGGTTCAGCTTCAAGACCTGACTCTGACACCCACCTGTGCGATTGTTCCATCGGCAAGCGAGTCAGCCCTCCTGAAGCTCAGTTTCTTTATTTGAGAGTGGTGTTGCCTTCTGGGGTGGAAGACTCCATGGGTGGTGGACGTAAGCAGCGCGCTGCCCTAACAGAATGCGAGCCTGATGAGCGCAGTGCTTCAGTGCCCTCCTGAGTTCTGCTCTATCCCAAACAATGCCTGGAAGAGCACAGGAGTATGCAGCCTTCACTTCTGCCCCAACTGGTGCCATAATAGAAACCGTAGAGTGGCTGTGGCCTGCCGCTAGCATTGGCTGTCCACAGGCACGCAGGTCTAGGCTGACCCAGGCGGTCTTGGCTGGGCCAGTCCGTGCATCCACACTGGAGCTGAGGAACTCAGCGGGGGGGGGGGGGGGGCACACGTGCCCCACAGCTCTCTCCGGCTCCTTCTCATGATAATGACCAAAATGGAAGAAAAAGAAAAGCCAATGTGTCCATGCTATCCTTATCCCATTCATCGAGGGTAGAGGATATATGGTCAGGCCAGCACTGGGAATTTCATGATGTCCACTCAGCAGGAAGATGCTACCTCTGCCATGCAAGAGGCATGGGTAGATCAAAAGGCAAAGACTTAGGCCATGGGTGCCACCTCCTATAAGGTGCAAGGATGAATATGCATGTGCTTTGGAAAAAGTGAGTGAATCCTTTTGAATGAGTGCAGACAAACTCAGGGCACTGGAGACTCATGCGTCGAGCCAAGCTCTCTCTTGGACCACAGGGCTCCTCACCTTCCCTTGTCTGTGACCCTGGTACTGATGAAGGAGGAGAGCAGACCAGAACTGATTCTCCAGCTCCTTGTCCCTTCCCTTCGGGGTCCCTTCCTGGCTCCCCATCCTTGCTCTCATTCCCCTCCCTAGCACCTAAATCAGCAGTTTTCACTCTGTATGCCCGTGCACTGCTGCTAAGATCATGGTTGCTCTCCAAGTGCGTCTGCAGCTACTGAGTCTGCTGAAGAGTTGAAGGAGCAGCCACACCTGGGCGGGGCACGTTTCTAGTTCCTTTCAGCACAGAGAATTGTTTGATTTCTTAATGCATAAAATGTCCCGCCTGATTATAATGACTATCAAAAGAAACAGACAGTGGAAAGTGAGGTCACTCACGTTACGATAAGGGGAGCAGGGAGGACATTTTCTTTACATTTTGCCTTCTCTGGTGCTGCAGGAAAAATACTAAATACATGTTGTTTTTATAATCTGTTTTGAAAGGATATGGAGATGCAGCATGTGGCCTTTCTTCCTGTATTTGTGCCCTGGGCCCTAGAGAGGTGCAGCTTTGCAGGAGGGATGCCAGGCCTGGCTGTGGAAGTGGGGTCAGGACCACACCCAGCTCCACCTCGAATCCCACCTCAGGGCCCACTCTGAAGGTGTTTATTTAAAAAAAAGGAAAGGACCACAGCTTCTCCTTCCTCACAATAGCCCATGAAAGAGAATGTGAATGAAATTAGCATTCTTCTCTGCTCACCTAGGATAAAATGTCACTGGGTTAGTAAAAAAGCGATTACATTCAAGGCTGAATGAGCAAACTATTTCGGCAGATGGGAAAGTCTCGGTGTTTTACTGATTTTGGGGTTATTTCCCTTGTCTTTCCACTTCTTCCTGTTTCCTCCGGGCTTCCTGTGGGTCTGGGTTTGCATAAAGAGTGCTTTTGGGGGAGTACAGCCCAGAAGGTACCGTCCTCTTCAGCACTTGCAGGTTGGTTTCTCAATGGAGCTGTACAGCACGGTGTACAGAGGGAGAAAGCCTATGCGTTCAGAGGGACTTGGGGCAGAAAATGCCTTTCACAGTTCTGCTCTGAGCAAGGCCCAGGTAAGTCTGTTCCTGGCTTATTTGTGCTGCAGGATAATATAGGCAAGACAACCTGCCTCTAGTTTGACTTTGCATAATGGCTGACTGGAGTCCTTCCTCTTCTGAGTCCCTCTCTGAGATCAGAGCTGATCCAGGACCCAGTGGTTTCCTCCTGGGAACTGACTCCATCATCCAGATTCTGGAATTCTTAAGTTCTTTATTCACTGTGGAGACAGAAAAGTGTCCTCGTCCATGTGTGCATGACTGTGTGGATGGGTACTGTGTGTGCTGAAGTGTGTAGATGTATACCATGTGCACATGATTGTGTGGATGCGTACTGCGTGCACATGACTGTGTGAATGTGCACCGTGCGTATGAGAGTGTGTGGATGTGTACTGTGTGTGCGTGCTTGTGTGGCTATGTTCCGTGTTGGAGTGTGTGGATGTGTACTGTGCACATGACTGGGTGGATGTGTACCGTGCGTGTTGGAGCGTGTGGATGTGTACTGTGCACTCATGGTTCTGTGGATGTGTGTCGTGTGTGCCAAAGGGAGGGCACTTAGGAGGAGAAAAGCCTCAGAGCCAAACGCTGCTTCCGAAGAGCACCACGTACCTTGTGCTCCTGTCATTCCAGCCACAGGGCACAGAACAAACCATAAAAACTAAAGCTCCTGCCCCTGGTACGAAAGACAAATGACCAAAGGCTTCAATGTCACCCCACCTGGAGGCGAGTAAGATGAGCCTGGAGGCCACATGACCGTGAAACTCTTGGCTTGGCAAGAGCCTTCTGGGACGTGGCTGCACAAGTCCTCCAATCCCGTGTCTGTTACTGATTTCACTGACCTGGGAACCGGGACGAGGAGAGGGCTTTGCCTCAGCTTGGCCCCAGCCCCCAGCCTGGCCTCCTGCTGCGCTCCTCTGTTCCCTTTGCAGGGCCCTCGGTGAATTGCAGCCTCTGCCCATTAAAGTAAATAGCGCCTTCCTGAGAGCACATCTTCAAAATTTTTGCAATAGTGCCATAGCCAGCTAATGTGTAATGTTGTAGTTTAATAGTCTATTAAAACACAGCACTACACATTAAAATCTCTACTGTATCGCTGCAGATCTACTTAACAAAGGCGAAGTCTCCAGAAAGCACTGTGCACTACGTGAGATGCTGAAACAGAACACGAAAAGTCTCCAACAGGAGAGAAATTTAAAGGGAAATGGGATGAGGAAAAGGACAATGAACACTTCCACGCGTCCATCCTGTTTTCCCCCAGTTGAACAGCCCCTCTGCTTGTCTGGATGGAGTAAGATCCGCTGAGGCTATCGATTGCATCTGGAAATTCTGGAAGCTTCCTGCAAATCCCTCCAGACCCGATCTCATTACTCAGGTCTTTATTTGGGAGCACTTCAGCTTCCTCTCTCTCCTGCTCAGAGACAGACAGAAACCAGGAAGGCTGCCCCCAGCTGGGAAGAACACCACAGCCTCTGCCCTCCGAAACAACTGCCAGGGTGGAAGAGGAATTTTTGAAACAGCTGTAAGCCTCCACCCATATCTCCCGCCTTCGGAAACCACAACATATCCCCACATCAAAGCCTCCTGTCAGCTGCCAAGAGAAAGAATCAATAGTTTTAACAGAAATGAAGCAATAAGAATGCCGGATGTGTGGTGTAAACACCTATATTGCAAATAACCCAAGCATCACCTTGGGAGCTCCTTAGAAACAGCTTAGAAACAAGAAAAATAGAAGTTCCCATGTTGGAGCTTCTGGAGAGCCGCCCAGGAGCAGCATTTCTGCAGGTGACTAGGAGAAAATGTCAGCTTCTACTCTGTGAGCAAGACAACCGAAGACAGAGACAAGGATGAGACTTTGTAGGTGGGATGGCTAGCATGAGACAGGGAAAGGGGAAATGAGTTAGGAAATGAGGCTGAAGAATGTAAAATTCATGCACACACACACACACACACACACACACACACACACACACCCCACAAGCTATACCTACTGCCACACAGTCCCCTAATCTCCCTCTCATGGTCCAAATCGGACCCATTGGGGTCCTGTCCATATGGAGGGTACAATGGGTGCACGCTGAGTTTTCCTCCAGCTCTGGGATTTTGTGCTCTCCAAGTAAAATCATGCAGTGGATGGGTGTGTTTGAGCGTTCCTCATGTTTGTGTTACGTGTGGAGCTGCACTGTCTCTCAGTGAATGATTGCTGTCTAAGCGAGCTCCTGAGATGTTCGCAGAGCCTGGGAGGCCCCAGTCTCCCGTGTGGCTGCATGTCTTAAAGTCAGAGCTTGCCTGAACCTTTGCGGGAGCTGCACTGCCCACACAGCCCCGATCTGTGCACTTAAGCTCCAGGTATCTGCTCCTGGACACCACCCTCTGTGGGTGACTGCCAAGATCAGCTACAGCTCAGCCTCCGCCTTCTCTTGTGCGGGGACTTTGGTATCTCCGGCTCTTTTCTGCATCTGGAAGGGACAGGATGTTCCCGAGATGTCCTCTCTTCTAACCCTTTCCTGAATGTGCCAGCTGAGGCAGGGAGGAGAAGGAGGCAGATTCTTGCCAGAGCTTGGAGCTTCTCCAATCTGTGGAGCACACAGCAGCGTGCTAACTTCTGTCCTGACTTCTTCCTGTTGGTCCTACCAGTCGTCTTCCCAGGTCCTGATGCTTCAACCTGCTGAACTGAAATCTAAATTTGAATCTTATTGTTGTGGTCTATTTTGAGTTGCCCAAGTTGTGCCCAGGGCTGTGTGGAGACAAATACATCAGAACTCCTTGGCCTCCTTCTCCTGCTGTAGGTGCAGGTATGTGTGGTGAAGTCCTGGAAGATAGAGAGCAGAGTGGTTTTGGTGACGTGGGATAGAAAGGAGGGCTCATTTTCCTTAGCATTTAGGTGAAATGGGGTGAGTGTTGTTGTTTGTTTGGTGCTCACGTGCATGAAGAAGCCCATGGGTGACTTCCTAGCTGAGTGCTCTTCAGAGGGGAGGCCGACTTGGAGGCTGTAGGTCACGGGGGGGGGCCTGCCTGTGGAGAGCCTGCCGTTCCTCTGGCTGTTGTGCTCTCTCTGCTTCTGGGCTGTCTCACAGTGAGCAGCTTTTCCCCACCAGATGCTTCTGCTGTCCACCATGATGCTTCTGCCTCACTACAGGCCTGAGAGAAGCTTGCTCACGGTGAGAAGTCTCTGAAACCATGCACTGAAATCAACCTCTCCTTCTTTAAGTCGCGCATGTTAGGTGCTTTGTCCCAGCAGCAGAAAGGCAACTGATACAGTGACTAAGGGGACACAATGAAGTCTTCAGTGTGTGCTCTCTTAGAGCAGGCTCACAAAGACTAAGTGACTTCTGGCCTGAAGGTGATGTTTCTCTCTGGTTTTCCGTTTTATGGTGATGCTCTGGGTGTGGAAAAGGAAGGCTCCAGGACAGCGGGCAGTCTTCAGTGGTCCAGTGGCTTCCTATGCATTTATCTCTGTGGATCCACACAATGACCCTTCCAGATAGGCATTGTTCACATCGTATAGATGGAGAAAGAAAGACAGAAAAGGACTAACCGATAGGCCAAAGGACACATACCAGCAGGGGGCAAAAATAGTGTTTTAATACACTTCCTCCAATCACCTCCTTCAGTGTATTGAGGAACCACTTACTAATTAAAAATTGGGGCCCATAAGATGATGAATAAGCCACTGTCTCCTCCTTCAAGGATGCAGTGCCTGAGGGACAGAGATAGGAAATCCAGCCACAGCTGTTATATAAAAGAAGAGGTAAGAAAGGATAAGACATGTTTTTAAGAAGCTGGCAATGGCTCTGGTCACTTAGTCTGAGGGATTTCAGGGGGAAGCGGAAGGCTAGACTCAACATCCAGCCTGCTCCGTACTCCTGGGTCCTACTCTGGCCCTTCGTCTCCAATGATCCAGATCCTCAAGCAGATTTTCTCATGTCCCAAGAGTGTTCCAAGCCATGACCCTCACCTTCAGCTAAACCAGGTCCAGGAGGAAGAAGGCAAGCTGAGGGGAGAGAGCAGAGGTCCACGCAAAGGGCGAGGGAATCATTTCAGGTGCCGGGACAGGCAGTTGCGGTGGCAGCCCGAGCTGACCACACCTCCACCCCCCACACGCTTGCGGACTCTTAATTAATACTACGTGGGTCTCTGTGTAAAGGACTCCCAAACTGCAAAAGGGACAGTTACATCTTCAGACCCTGGGACAGGGATTTGGAGGAGGAATTGTACATCCTCAGCAGTGAGGCTGATTGGTTCTGTGGAAATTCCAGAAGAGTCTCGGCTGGCAGCATTTGGGGTGTGGTAGTAAATGGGTGGTGTGTGTGTGGGGGGTGCAAAGTGACACTGGGAGGAACAGAAGAGGGAGAAGAGGAGGAAAGAATGTGAGGGAGAGATACAGAGACAGAGAGACAGAGAGACAGAGAGAGAGGCAGGCAGCAGCCTGGGAAATGCTTGCTGATTTTCTTCTCAAAATAATGCACGTGGGAGGGGTGATAAGTGGGGTATGAAGAAGACAGTGTGGAGGAGTTCATGTCTATTGCCCAAGATAGTGCAGGCTGGCTGTGATCTAAAGAGCAAGCCCTGCAACACTCTTGGCTGTGGCCTTCCACGCAGAAACGTAGAGTGGAGGCTCCCAATTGAAATAATGACATTAACGCAAAGTCTCTTCCCCCAGGTGACTCGTTCGGCTGCTATCCTAGATTAGCAGGACAGGGTAGGAACCAAACTTTTGGGCTCAAGTCTTCATGAGCTGTGTAATCCTGGGGACTCCTCTACGGCCCTCTTTTGTCTAGATTGTTTGTTACGAACATCGCAGTACTGTTATTAAAAGACAAGAGCTAGTGAAGCCTCCAGAACTTTGTATAGCTTGACTTCCACATGAGCAGTGTGTTAATTTATTGCAACTAAGTTCAACTCTTAGGACTCTAACACTTCTCATAGGCCAGTTTAAACAGACAGTGAGATCCCACCCATGCCAGCCTTCCTGGTAGTTGACTTCCAAGTGTCCAGCTCAGGAGCAGGGCCCCTGAACACCCTAAGCAGGTTTCCCAAGGAAATCCCTCCTAGGAGGCCAAGGTGTGCTCAACACAGGGACCTGGAAGACTGCCCTCTAGAAGAATAAGTACACAAGGCCCTCTCATGTCTGGCTTGCCAAGGACAGGAGTTGCTCCTCTGTTCTTGTTAAACAGGTGATGAGAGATAGAAGGGAAGCTGGGAGTTCTGTTCCCTTCCTTTGCCTCTCCTGTATGCTATTCTTGCGCTAAGAATAGAACGCAGGACACTGAACTTGCCAGGCAGGCACTGAAGCCACTGAGCTACCTCTTCCTTGTGCCAGGAAATGGGGGTGCCCTCTGTATATGTTCCCATCCTCCCCACCAAAGGGTTCAGTCTATCCTGAGGTCCCGCAGAGAGATGCTAGAACATCAAGCAGCAGGTTGCTATCTCTGCAGGCCTGGATGGGAAGGTTGGGGGGTCTGGCCTGTGTTCCACACCCCAACATGGTGACAGGTTTATAAGCACTCTTCTCTGAGTATTAACACTCCTGTCCTATCTGAGTCTTTAGTTCGCAGCAGGGGCACCTGGCACTCTGCCCTTGTCCTCTCTCAGTGCCCTCTGCTCTGTGGTTCTGAAAAGGCCAAATGAAAGACCTTCTGGAGAAGTCCCTTGTGTCAAGTAAACACATCTCCCAAGCCCTTAGCTGTCCTTCTTGGGTAGCACTGGCATGGGAGAGCATCCTGTGAATCCCTACTTACCTTGACCTCTTACCTTTGACCTTCACCCCAATCTTGAACCTTTACTTTATAATCTTTGTTCCATCTCTGCAGTGTAGAGGACGAGGACCAACACACCCATTTTATTGTGAGAATAACCCTCCCCCCAAACACACACCTTTCCTTCTCTTTGGAAGGCTTAAAACCACCTCTGATTGAGACCTTTCTGCTTGTTTGTCATTACAGAAAAGCTGATAAGGAAGAAGAAAAGAACTGAGCTAGGAGAGGAGAGGCCAGGAGTCCTCCCTTGCTCCAACGAGCCTGCACCTGTGAACCCTCTTTTCCTGGAAGAGGAAACCAAGCTGCTCTTCTTCCATGTGCAGATTTCCAAGCATTTTGCCAGCAGAGCTCAGAACTCTGTGGGACCCATGGTGTGGTGGGACTTTGGGAGACCCACTTGGCAAGACTTCCATGCTGGGCATGGAGTGGAAAGCCTCGGCTCTGCTCAGTGACTGGAAACTTCCCCGAAAGGAGAAATCATAGCAGGGACTGTGTAGCCACGGAAGACTTCTGTTCTCTCTTGTTCTTTTTAAAGACAATGCAATCAATGACAGGGTTTAGGAAAGATGAGCTGCAGAGAGCAGGCGGGGTCTTGAAATGTGCTTCTCATCTGCATTGCTGCCCTCATGGTGGCTTACTTCTATTTGCCTTTTCAGAGAAGGGGCTGCATCAATAGCAGCAGATCACCCCGTTAGCCAGGCTGATGGGCCGAGCTGGCAGGGGTGGGGGCACCAAGGTGGACGATCTTCTCTGTGCTCCCGCTCTGCCTTGGCCCCACACGTGGCATGCGTGGCGGTAACAGGCCGCTGCCACGCAGGGATAGCGCAGTGCGGTAAGAGCATCTCCTACGTGCACGCGGCAGGGATTGCCCCTCCTTTCTCTCTTCTGCCCAAAATGAGGTCAGCACAGAGGAGAAGACCCAGTGAACAAGTGGTTGTTCCTACCAAGGTATCAGACCCAGGGCCTGGTACCCCAAAGTACAGTGCTTTGGCATGTGGACGACCTAGGGCTAAAGACGACAGGAAGGTGTTAGGAGCAAAGCCTCTTTACCCTCTCCCACTGACATTTCTGTGTTTCAACTTTCTCCCGCAAGTAGATGGATTCTAGTAAAAAATTAGAATTCCTCTCCCCAAAGCAAGCCATACAACTCGGAAGGTGCTCTCTTGCCAGCCTCCGTCCCCCCAAAGCTTCTCACATCTGGCTGCTACCTCATGTCCAGAAGGAGGAATGCTTTCTAGAGATACAGAAAAGCGTAGCATCAGGTCCTGCCCTTTCTTTGTCCAATCATGTTCTTCACAGTTACCCATTTCTTTCAAGAGACCTAGAATGAAAAATAGACCATTTCTCCTGAGTCTTCGGGTATTCATTTCTGAAAGCTTCTATGCCATGTAAAACCTTGTGAAGTAAATTGGTTGTTTTTCTCTTGTTAATCTGTCTTTTGTTCTAGAAATGACAGTCATGGTCTTTGTGGTAGGTGAGGAGATAGTATTACGCTTTCTCCGCATCATGGAAAAGTCCTTTCTTTCTTTCCTCTTCTACTTAGCATCCCTTAAACTGAGGGCCACTTATTTATCTAATTCTTTTATTCCCCTGTGTGAGTCAGCTTTCTGCTTCTATGACAAAAATACCTGAGAGAATTAAGTTAAGTAGGAAAGATTTACTTTGGCTCACAGTTTCAGATGTCTGAGCCCATGGCCACTTGTCACTGAGATGGCATCGTGGAGGGAATGGGAAGCCAAGAGAGGGGGGCCGGCATCCCAGCGTCCATCCCAAGGAGAGGCACCAGATGATGTCTTTCCTCTAATGTAGCCCTGTCTCTGGAAGGTTGCGTCACCTCTCAATAGCACTACGTGTTGGGAGCTGACACATAGGAGTTTGGTGACACTCAAATTTAAGCTATAACACCCTCACTCAACTCTCAGCTCCTGAAGGAAGAAACTGAGTCTTCCTTCTTTTGTTATCATGGTATACCTAGCACCTAACACAGTGCCTGGCTTGAGCAAAATCTAAAAAAAAAAAAAAAAAAAAAAAAAAAAAAAAAAAAAAAAAAAAAAAAAAAAAAAAAAAAAAAATATATATATATATATATATATATATATATATATATATATATATATATATATATATGGAAGAGATTTGGGTAAAACTGCTTGGGAACTATGAAGGTCATTTAATGCTGGTGATTTTTATTTCTATTCTCCATCTCACAATAAGCAGGAAAGAATATTCTATTATCATTTAAACTTGAGTGGAACTTATTTATATCTCTGAAGCTTCTAGGCATTTGCATCTTAAGCTTTTTATTTATACCTGCAGAATAAAGGTATTTGTGCCTCTTTAAAGGAATTTCAGACAGTAGCCAACAGGTGGGTTCATTAAGGAAGCCGCAGAACATTCTCATCGCTATTTTTATAGTTCAGAATCTGGAAAACAAAGAGACAAGCTGCTGAGGCCGAAGAAAGTAGATGCCACTTCTGCACCCCCCTGGAAAGACCAGGGCCGGGTTCCCGTCTGAGGCAGACAAGTGCTGAAGCAGCCTTCTTGGGTGAGACAGGTCAGAGCCACTCTCAGACATCCAGAGATGCAACCCTTGTGAACCCTGGGACGTGGAGCTCATCCTTGGTTTCCTCATTTGTAAAGCGGAGACTAAATCTCTGGTCTCATGGGCTTAGTGCAGAGAGTAAATAAGATTGTCTTGGCGCTTCTCATCATCTCAGTACGAACACTCACCATCCTCCAAGACTACAAAGAGGAGGTGTTTGCTCTGGTTCGTGGTTTCAGCCCATGGCTGGCAGGCTCCAGGGCAGAAAGAGCACAGCGGAAGGTCATAGCAGAGAGAGACTGCTCCCATCACGGTGGCTGGAAGCAGAGAGAGACAAGAGCCGGGGTCAGAAACATACCTTCCTGGTCAGGGCCCGAGTGACCTGCCTCTCCTCTGACCTAATCCTACCTCCTCCTAATGTGCACCCAGCTGTGCTGCCCTAGTTATCCTCCCTGAGCTCAGAAGAGGTGAGGGGTCATTAATCGGACCATGACAAAAACACGTATCAGAAAACTTAAAAAAAAAAAAAAAAAAAACTACACATAAGCAAATGGTCACGTGATTATTCAGGGAATTGAACTTCCGAAGTACGAAAATAAGTCTTTCTCTCCCTGGGAGCTGCTTCTACCACCTAACCTCCGTGTTCAGTCAGTCACTTCTCAGAAGCAATGCTGATCATGCTCACACCTCTTGCCTCTACAGCGGCCTGAATTCAGAGAGGGACTACAGCCATCTACTGCCCTAGCGGTGAGCACAGAGTCAAACAGCCAGCATACTTCGAACGAACACGTATTAAATGCATGCAAAGTGGGGAGCAAGAGGGAGGCAGAACTGGAGAAAAAGGTGATGGGTGTGGGGAGGAGGGCTGATGCCCTAGTGAAACGTAGCAGATGTTGACAACGGTCTAGAGGAACCTTCCTCAGTGAGTGGGACAGCCTGGCTCTGTAGGTGTAATGCCACACCCCCAGTGGCACTTGCCTGGAACGGGGCCGGTTTCAGAGATGGAGGTGGGGGTGGGAGCAGAGGCGGAGGAGAAGCGAGAGGTGGAGACCGAGATGGGGAGGGAAGGGCGAGCTCTCGCTGGAAGCCCCAGCTGAGCTCTGGGAGCAGCTGTGGAGTAAGAAGCTTACATTGGGAAATCTCTCAAGAGGTGCATGCCCTGGGCTCATCCACAAACAAAGCTGATTATACCAAAATGTAAGAAGTGTCTTTTTGCTAGTCCCCCGAAACAAATGCGCACCTATCTATCATTCAAAACTTATTAGGGCCCCACTAGGTGCTGTACTGAATGTTGGTGGGGGGGGGGGATAAAGGGAATCACACTCGAGATTTTTTTTTTTTTCAGCTGAGAAGTGTGGCTGCTGTTCCTGGTGGGGACAGTGACAGAGGTCCTGGTGGGGGAAGGACCTAGCCCCTGCCACCTGCTACCTGGCCCACGCCCTCTCCCACCACTCCTCTGAGCTTCTTCCTTATCCTATGGTTACCAAAGGAAGACTCAGACTCTTCTTAACACTCTCCCTTGTAGGGAATTTGCAGGTCACCAAGAAAGATGCTGGCTACAGGGTGAATCTTGGGACCCTATCAATAGTTGTCTTTTTTTCTTTTTTTTTTTTTTTCTCAGTCCTTTCTGGAGCCAATGAATAAGGAAGAAATCATTCCTTTTGGATCAAAAAGTTACTTCATTTCGTAAAGCGATCCTGAACTGATAGCAACTCTCTTCCCTGTTCAAGTGGACCCCATTTGTCAGCTGCTGAGGCCTGGCAGCTGGGATGATCTTGACATCTTTCTAGACTCAGAGAAGAACGGCCACAGGCACCTGTGCTCCCCACTGGCATCTCTTACTCCTGTGCCATCCCTGTGGTCAGCCACTGAATTTGGAGGCTGAGGGAGGAGGGTCTGAACTGGACAGCTGAGTGTCCTTCAGCACACGGAAGACCACTTTAGGGACGCCAGATGCAGCCACAGAGGTGACAATTATGCCGCGGGGCCTGGCTTCTCAGTAAACCTCTCTGCTCGCCAGCTCTTTCCGCACAGAAAGCAACAGGCTCCTTGTCGCTGAAAAGATTGCACCATAGCCCCAGTGTCCACGGAGCCGTCTCTGTTGGAACCAATTTCTCAATACGTTTAATAAGCAGCTGCTGCCAAGGGCCCCAGGCCAGCCCCCGGGCAGGGCTGTGGGACACCTAGAAGAGGGTTTGCTGTGATTTCTGCCAAGTCCTTGCAAGACCTGTGTTCAGATGAGCTGCAGCCAACCCGCTTTCAGCCAGGCCCCTCCTGCCCCGCCGGGATGCTGGTGAGCTGGACAGCTCCACTCTAAAGGCCTTTCTTCCCAGGCCTGCAAGAAAGAACCAAAGGAAGCTGCTTCCTCTCATGCGTGTGGCACTGCGGAACAAAGGGCCCTGTGTGAGTCGCCACAACAGTGTCCCTGCATCACGAGAATGAGCCTCGCCTGGTGTGTCTGGCTGGAGGGTCAGCAGTGTGGCCCAGGGTGTGCACTGGAATACAGATTGCCACTGAGCTTTTGGGGCAGTGCCCATCCTGTGGCTGCCAACAGCTTGTGGGCCTGTTTGCTCCATGGCCAACATCCTGCTTGGTGATTTGACAAGAGTCCCAGGCTCTCTTGGCAGATCAGAACTCTGGCCTCACTGCACCCAGCATGGGACAACTGCATCTGGACAACTGAGACATTCCTTGCCATTGATCAGCCACTTGGGCCGGACATGCAAATGCGAACTCTTTCGGAGCCCAGGCTTTCTGCTTTTCATGCGCAGCCTCTCTCTGCGGGGTGGGGCTTATTATTCATGGGAAGCCACGGGTCTGCCTCACATACAACTGCCTGTCACAAAGAGCTGAAACTCCAGATTTGGGTGATAAGATAAAATGATGAGAAAAATCAATCAGTGGTGTCTCCTTTTATTTTCTAAACAGCCCCCACCACTATAGCAACAATGAGGGACATCGCTGTGAGACAAATGGAGCTGAAATGCGTCTCCTGGGTTTGTCCCTTTCGTGCAACTGTGAGGCTGTTACCTAAGCAATTTGCATAGTAGCACACTCCTTAGTGTGGGGGTTGGCCGTCCTGTGTGTCTCACACTCAAGAAAATTGAAAGCAGGACAAGTGTCCTTTAAGACCACCTCTGTGTGTTCTCTCTACTCAAGTCAGTGCACCCCTCTGCGGTTTCCCACTCACCAGGTCCTTCCTGGCCCTCTCTCCTCCCTTCTTCTCCCTGGAACCCCTTCAAAGCTCACCAGGTCTCCCCACATCCCTAAGCACCTCTCAACCCTCACTGAGCAAAAGCCCAACCTGGCTGCTCAGGACCCTCAGCACCTCTGTCTTGACTTCCTCTCCGAGACTGAGCACTCTGAGTGACCCCAGCTGACACATACAGACCAGGCTGCCACAGATCCCTGGCACCTGCCTCCACTGGGTCCTTGAGCTGCTGGCTTTCCCTTTAGCTGTCCCTGAAGAGCTCCCTCCCTCCTGCTCCACATGGTCCTTCCAAGTCCTCCAACACAGTACCCAAGGTTCCTCCCCAAGCTTCCAGCTTCATACCTGGCAGATGCTCTTGCGTCCAGTTTCTAGGTCATGGCTGCAATCACCCTTGGCTTCCTGTCCCCTTCTTTCAAACGCCTCATCAGGCGCGCCCCTCACCTTTAGTCTCAGAGGTGTCATCCTCCTCCTCCTCCTCCTCCTCCTCCAGCTCTGCTGGGCCTGTGCGTACATTAAAGTCTCATGCTCCGTGTTCAACTCCCCTGGTCTCCTCATCTGTGGATCTTCTTGCTACCTGTGCATCCATTCTTTAGCTCTTCATAATCTGTCCTCTGTTCCTAACTTTCAAGCTACTAAAACAGCTGTCACTGAAGTGAGCAACACTTTCTCTGGTCCTGCATCGAATAGTTTCAGTCCTTTCCTTTCTTGGACCTTTTATGGCATTAGAAAATATAGCTTACCTTCGTGGAAGCTCCTAAGCCCTTAACTTCTGTACCGTGCACTCTCCACTGTTGGCCCAAAGTGATTCCTCCCCGCACCACCACCATGTACATGCGGTGTCCTCTGGGACACAGTTCAGACTCGCTGCTCGTCTCGCTCCACCACACACGCTCCCTAGTGAAGCTCATGCTCTCTCCTGGGACATGTAGACAACTCCCAGCTCCTGCCCTGGAGCTAAGCTCTTTGCCCCTGGCTTCTTCCATAACCACCTCTAGGCATTTACAAAGTCACAGGGGAAGCAGTCCGCATTGCCCTGTTAAAATACCTGTTCCCTACCATCCCCTCCTTGCTGAAGGATGTCATGATTTCCCTACAGGGGTGGGGGTGTTGCTACCCCAGGCCTTTCCCACACTGCGCGCTCACCCACATAACCACCATGCCTGCCAAGATGCTCTTAACGCCTCTAACCCTCATTCCTTCTCTCTTCACTGTGTCCAGTGCCACGCTCCTGCCTAGCCCAGCCCAGCAGCCTCCTGGATGGTTGCCCTGTTGGCAGAGCTCATGGTCTTTGGCCTGGCTGCCAGAGTGACCCCTCTTAAGCCTCTTCCATCACCTCCTTCTGATCTGGACTCGGCAGTTTACGTTTGCCCTTGCTCTCCCTGGACCATAGCTATGGCCCGGTGAAGCTGTGGGCTCCTTGCTCCTGCAGAGCTCGGTGGCTGGTGCGCTCCTCCTGAAGCCCAGGGGCCCGGTCTTCTTCCTTCTTTGCTCACTCCTCTCTTTACTTGCTTGACTCTAGCTTATCTTCTAGCACTGCGAAGCTGTCTTTCTCCATCTGTCCTCCACAACCACCTTGTGAATGCTCCTGGATCGCCAGCAAGCCTCCAGGCACCCAGTGAGGGGCCTGTGTCAGGTGGTCTGCCTCTAGTCCTGGAAGGAGCCAATCCTGCCAGCAGCAGTCTTGGGCTCCCAGAATCTAGAAGTGGGAGGCAAGGCCTGAGGTTTAGCTAAGGAGCCTGTGGTACATTTTTACAGCAGTCTTGAACGTAGATATATCTACGATTCACTCTTGTGTTGTAATTGTCTCACATTCACGACTCCCTCTGAGAACTTGCTGAGGTATCTTATTTATCCTCAGACCTTCACTACCCAAAACAGTGTCTAGAGCATACACACACTCAACAAGTATTTGATGAGTGAATTCATGAAAACACAATGTTCCAAAAAGTCCAGAGAAGCCACAGGTTAAGATGCCTGTGTAGATCCCCAAATTCCTCTTTCCCTGTGGATTACCCGGAGCTGACCATGTCTTCCTGTCCATTACAGATGGATGCACTGGTTATTCTCTGAATGTCCTATCTTTTTCTGTCCATCTTGTGGTTACGTTCTTCAGCGGTTCTCCACCTGTGGGTTGCGATCCGGCGGGGGTCGCCTAAAGCCATTGGAAAATGTTATTTATTCCATTCTGAATCATAACTGTAGCAAAATTACAGTTTTAAAGTAGCCACCAAAATTATTTTTTGGTTTGGGGTGGCCGCAACATGAGGAACTGTACTGTGGGGTCACAGCATTAGAAAGATGGAGAATCACTATCGGTGGTGCGCTCCCAAATTCTCGCCCTCACTAAGGTCCGGCCACCCTTTGTTCTTCCAGGGTAGTACCTCACGCTGCTGCTCCTCACCAGGGCCTCATTCCTTGTCCTATGAATTCTGCCCACTCCCTCTAAATAGTTTCTTCATTCAGTGCTGGTGAGCCATCTGTTCCCGGCTGGGACCCTGACAAATACAGTTGGTAGGCAGGTGGGTGGGGACAGAGATGATAATCATGGTTCAAAAATAATTGCTTGATTTTGTTTAATGATCTTTTAAATCCCGTTGCTTAACTCCCTCCTAGTTCTCTTTTGAAAGCACCACATACCTAGCATCTTTGCAGAAAGCCTGCTATTTGACCTATGCACGTGCTATGCATCTGACTAAATGCAGATCACGCTTAGCTCAATTGACAATGTATTGAACACCTGCAATGTGCAAAACATAGTGATGGGCATGGAGGGCTCAGAGATGAAAAGGTCTTGTTTCCATTTACAAAGATCCAGAATCCAGTGAGGGAAACAGAACAGGGAAAACACGGAGGAGGGCAATGTACTCCGGCGGGCGTCAGATCGTACCTCCACACCTGCATGGACACTGAACTGTGGGCCAGCCACTCTCCAACCAACCTACACGTCTTAGAGGTATGCTCATCCTTCATTGGTTGTTTCTTGCAGAGCCATCTTCATCATTTTCACTGGAGCAATGCTTTTGGGATGTCAAACATATACCAGACGCTCATATAAGTTGTTTTGGCGCTATCTTGGTTACTTTTCTCTCACTGTTTAGACAAAACAACTGACACCCAGAACTAAGGGAGGAAAGGTTTACTGAGCTCACAGCGTGTGGAGTTTTCAGTCCTATTGGCAGCCTCCAAGACAGAGTGCCACAGGGCAGAGAGCAATGGTTCATGGTGGTAGAATTCAGCAAAAGCAGCAAGAGCAAAAAAGGAGTACTAGCAGCAAGCAAGCCCCCCTCTCTCCCTTATACTGCAGGCTGCCTACCCCAGGAAGGGCGCACACTCACCCTCATAATCCCAGCGTTGGGTCATGAATCGGTCACAAACTATAGAAGCTGCCCCACGACTGCGTGAGGCTTTGGGTGGGCATCTAGACACAAACCATAACAGGTGTCAAGCTTCCAACATATACTTTCTCCTTTTTCTAACATAGCCCTTTGTGCTGACAGGATGTTAAATGATCAGCCTGACAAATAATTCTCAATTCAGGTTTGTCACAGAGAAGCTCTTCTGAAAGTGTCCTCAGCCTCAATAACACACTTTTTGAATCAAAATATGAACTCATCCCAGGTGTTTTTCGTGTTGGGAGTTCCTTTTTCCTATGTCAGTAAGACATAAACATTCCAAGTATATAGAACCCTTTCTGTTCTACAATATCAACAATAAACAATCCAACTTTTAAAAAATGAGTAAAGCACATGGATAAACTCTTTCTCAATGATCTATAGGTGTACAAAACTCACACGAAAAGATGCCTTCCAGGGCTAGTTGTATTAGTCAGGATTTTCATTGTATAGGCCAGAGTTCTCCAGAGAAGCTGATCTGATAGGATGGATGGATAGATAGATGATAGACAGACAGACTGACAGACAGATGAGGAGGATTTACGATGAAAATTGTTTTAGATGAGGATGATGGTGGAGACTGCGAAATCCCATCAGATGTCACATGTGATCTAGAGAATCAAGAAAGCTGGTGGCATAGTTTTGTTTAAGCTCAAGGACTCAAGAACCTAGGGCTTTCTGTGCAAATACTGAAGTCTGATAGTCAACGAACCTCAAGTTCTGATGTCTAAGGACAGGAGAATTGGTGTCCCAGCTCCTAAAGATACAGTGAATTTGCCCTTTTTTTTTTTTTTTTTGAATTTGCCCTTTCTGTTCTATTCATGTCCTCAAGTAGTTTGGTGCTACCCACTCACTGGGCAAGATGGATATTCCCTATTCTGTCCACTGATTTGAACACTAGTCTCTGCCAGAAATATCTTTACAGACATACCAAGACATAGTGTCTTATGGGCTCTCTGGGTGGTTCTTAACAGGTCAGTATCTAAAATTAACTATTATTGGTGAGTGTGGTGCTGCCTATAATCCCAGTACTCAAGAAGCTAAGGGAAGAGGATGGTCATTTGTTCAAGGCCAGCCTGGACTAGAGTGAGAACCTATGTCAAAACCCAGCAACCCTCACCCCAGGCAAATAAATAAAATACAATTAACTGTCATTTTAAACATCAGGAAAATGTAAATGGAAACCCATAAGAGCAACAAATATGATGATGATGATGATGATGATGATGATGAAAGAACAGCAATAACAAATGTTAGTGAGGACTGATGAAACTGGAACCCTCACGCACTGCTGGTGAAAAGTAAAATATTTCCGATGCTGTGGAAAAAGGTTCTGGCAATTCCTTGGAAAGTTACGTATAGAGGTATCACATGATCTTGCAACGCTACCCTCCAAAGTTGGTCGCAAAATTTTGTTTGCACAGAAATTTTCCCATGATATAAATATCAGCATTATTGATCACAGCTAAAAAGGGAAAACCAAGTGTCCATCAATTACCAAGCAAGAAATCAAAATGTGATATTGGCACACAGTAGAATATTAGTCATAAAATTAACGAAGTACCAACCCATGCCACAGTATAGAGGGACCTCGTAGGCACTGTGTTGAGAAAAGCCAGTGTTTGGAGACTACAAGCAGCGTGATCCTATTCATACCAATTCTGAGAATCAATAAGTCAATAAAGGCCAGAAATTGGTTTAATGATTGCTAAGTGGTAGGAGAAATGGAGACAAGAGAATGATCATTCATGAGTGTGAGTTTATTTTTTAGGTGATAAAAATATTCTGGAATTAGATACTGGTGATAGTTGTAGCACTAAAATGCCAAAATATTCAAAATACTTGAAAATTCGAAAAGCCACTAAATTGTACACTTAAAAAGTAAATCTTTTGATGAGTGATTGTATCTTACTTTTTAATAAGTAATTATTTTAAAAAATTGCTTGGGCAGTTGAAGTCTTGGTGCCTATACTTGAAGTGAGTCTTCAACATAATTTCCAGGACATTGACTGAGAAACTTTACTTTTATTACTTTATATTTCCTAAAAGTTTGACTTATTTGAAATCTGCTAAAAAAAAAAAAAAAAAAAAGCAAGATGAAGAAAAAATAACAGACAACCTAAAATACAGAGTGATCGGTCATTGAATGAATATGAAGCTTCTGCTTGCTATGTAGCAGGTAGCGTGCTGAACCCAATGAGGCAATCACAAACTCTGGTATAAAGGAAATAGGAATGCAGGAGGGACACAGCCCGGCAAGCAGTTACAGTGCAGAAAGACACGTGTAACATTTGACTGAATGGAAGTTTGTACAGAGCACAGCAATGTCAGTAAGGGATCCCAAAGTCATCTCAGATGAACTAAAGGGTGAGTTAGTATTTGAGCTAAAGCTCAGGATCCAGGCATGTTCTGGCGAAGAGAGGATGAGAGAGGAATGATAGGCTTCCAGGTGGAGGAGATGCATCTACAGAAGCACAGAAATTTGGGGAGAAATTTTATCTTAAAGCGACTGAAAGAGGACGAAAGGAAGAAGCCACAAAGGTTTTAACTTCATTAGGCAGTGAGGAGCTACTGCAGAATTTGGAACCATAGATCCTCGTTCTTAGTCTGACAGTGTGATAGTTGTCATTTGGTTGGCTTGAGAGAGTCGTAAAACAGAGTTCTGGGTGTGTCTAGGTGGGCCATAGAGGCATGGCCCTAGGGACTATACCTGGCTCCCCGTCCCTTGCTCTCTTCCCCTGCCCTGTGCTCTCTGGATGCCATGAGGTGCTGAGCTTTCAGTGGCTGCACCCTCCCCTCAGGACATTTCTACCTTGAAACCAGCTGAATATGGGCTAAAACTTCTGAAACCTGAGTCCGAGGCAGCCTGTCCTGGAAGTATAGGTATCGGGTAATTTGCACCAACAAAGGGAAAGCTGACCAGTATAGATGGCAAGACTGGAGCAGAGGGGCCCAAAGGGCTGCAGTACTGCTGGAAGGAGGCTTTGTCTGAGGTACTGAGGAACCAAACAAGGGCAGGAGAGCTATGGCCCCTGTAGGGAATAGTCACAAAATGTTTAAGTGGGAAAGAATCTCAGAGACATCTCTCTGTCATTGTTCATGACAGTCCTGTGTTCACATCAGCTATAGGTCTGGAGTCTACCCACATCTCGTTGCTCTGGCAACCACCATCCTAGCCCAAGTCACCCCTGTTGTCTGCTTAGACCACTACAATAGATGCTTGACTGAAGTTCCACTTTCTTCTCCCCTATATGGTTTGGATCTAAGATAGTCTACAAAAGTTCATGTATTCAGAGGTATGGCCTTTGGAAGGTATTAGATCTTGGGTGTGTCACACTTACCAGGGCATTTGTCTACTAATGAATTTATAGCCACATGTGCTATTAGGAGGTGGGGCCTGGCTGAAGGAGGTGTGTCACTGGGGTACTACCTGAAGGGGTGCATTCTTGTTCCTGGATCCTTCCTTCTGCCTTTTATTCCCACTTTTGGCCACTGTCAGGTAAAAACCTTTCCTCTGTCATGTCCCTCTGGCATGAGGTTTGTGTGCTGAAGCCAGCCAAACATGGACTGAACCCTCTGAAACCATGAACTAAAGTAGACTTGTTCTCCTTTACATGGAAGCTTTCAAGTATTTTATCTCAGTTGAGGGAATGCAATCGACATGTGGCTTTTCCTCTGTTCTTCATAGTCTCCAGAAAAAGTATTTGTAAGTAAATCCATCTTTCCATCTCCTGAGAAAATCCCTCCTATTGCATTTAGAATAATCAAACAGTTCTCTCTGGCTTTACAAAGCCTCACAATGTCTGCCTCCAGCTTCAGTTAACTTCTGCCTTTCTATTTATATCCAGCCACAGTGGCCTTCTTTTCATTTCTAAAATGTACTTAGATCTTTCCCATTTAAGTGCCTTTAACTCCAATGATCCCTTTGGTGGGAAAGCCTTCTCCAGACCTCTTCTCATGCATCCTGAGCTCAGAGAAAACCTTCACAGAGTTGTCTCATCTGTCATCCTTCCTCGTGTCCCCACCTTCATTGTCACATGGCCCCATTTCTCCTGCTTGAAGTACTCTGGGCATAAGAAATTAATGTGTTTATTTATTGAATTCTTGCTTTTCCCTCTGGAAAGAAAAGATCCTAGGGAAAGGCCTGGCCCAGACCTTGGTCCGAGTTTCATTTCTAATGTTTAATACAGAGTCTGACGTGTCCCAGGTGTGCAGCTGATACTGAATGAAGAGATGAATGAATCTGTGGGCTTATGCCAGAGGAAATCCATTCCACTTGTTATGTGCACAGTGAAATCCGGCCAAGATCTTTCTATATCCTTGTCTTCCTTGTAAATTATGAACTTTTGTCTTTGTGCACTATTGTAAAAGCCTGAATATAGGTTTCTAATCTCTCACTCCATCACACAAAAGAGAATAATGTCCTTTACGGGCAGCTAGACATCTCAAAACTCGCGCTCCTCTTACGCTCTCTTTTCTTCCTCTTCTGCCCTCTTTCCCTAGCTTCTTCCTGGAAAGCTCTGTGTTAGCTGAATAGTTTACCATCAACTCCCTTATTTGCAGGATAGTTTCAGAAGCCCCATGATGCTGCGCTGAGGGTCTGATTGGCTGCATTTCATTTTTAAAAAGTATATTTTATTAGTGCATCTCTGTAGAACATCCAGAATGTATGACGAATACACCCACCGCGGGGAGCTGTCGCACATACATGACACATCCCACCTCCCTGTGTGTCCCCTCCCGCTCTCTCACGCCACTCTTAGTCCCTTTCCCATGTGCCAAGGAAGGATCTCTCTCCCTATTTCTTATTGTCCTGTTTATTTTGCTCTTTGATTTATACTTTGGGTTTCTCATATAAAAGGAACCCTATGGCTCTTAAGCCTGGGTGTCTGATTTATTTCGCTTACCATTACAGATTCAAGGTGCATCCATTTTCCTACAAAAGTCTCAGGTTTCTCCTTTACAGCCGCGGTTCTGATTGGCTGCACTTTAGCTTGTAGCCTCTTTGTGAAATGATTAATGATCTGTACATAAACACTTACATAGAATGGCTGGAACAACTGCTAGTTAAAGGCCCCTTGTGGTGAATCCTTTTTGTAAATGGGAAAACTGTCCAGGTTATCTCCCCTATAAATATGGATTTCCCCATTTTGGAAGCTGTGTTGGCTATAGTTGTCTCATTTATATGAACCTAAAATACACTGTTACCACTTCCCTGTCCTTTTACCTGATCACTCCATTCAGCTCCCACACACTTTTATTGAGCACCTACTATAGGCCACTGAGATGAATAAGATGATCGCCATCTGCAGAGATGTCTGTCTGGCAGGGTTAAGGCACAGGATACTATTCACTCTCAGTTTGGTGGGAAGAGAAGTCCCAGGAGAGCAGGAGCATTTCCTGCCACTCCTTGAGCTGTTTGGGGGAAGCTGTGCAGAGGAGCAGATGAGAAGGGAGGAGTCAGGGAGGGCAAAGGAGCAGTGTGTGGGAGACACGAAAGCTGAGAGCGTGGCTTTACTGAACATGGAAGTGGACACTGAAGGGCTGAGGCTGGAGGATAAGCAACACTGAGTGCCTACACCAACCTCGGGTTTTGTTCTTGCAGTGAGCTGCTGATGGGTGTTAGGGCAGCCATGGAAACCTGCGCTGTTGTGGGAAGTGAAGCAAAAGAGATGCAGAACTCGTGGCAGGGAGACTTGTCAAAGACACCAGCATCATCCAAGAGAGAAATAATGAGGCTGTGCACTGCAGAATTTTATCACTGTCCTCTGAAAAAGGGCTGCTTTGGGGGCTTTGGTGGGTGTAGAAACCCTTGTGTACAACTATACTATTGTGTATGTCTTCCTGAGATGAGGATCCATGGATCTATGGTTTAGATCTGAAATATGTTCCAGAGGCTCAATGTTAAGGCTTTGACCCCAGTGTAGTAATGTTCAGAGTGGAAGTTTCAGGAAAGTGATCAAGTCATGAAAACTTTGACCTCATCATGGATTAATTATTGACGGATTAGTAATTTGAGAGGTGATGGACATGTGACGAAAACTCAAGAGGTGGAAATTAGTTGATACGCATGAGACTTTGGGACACATCCTAGGAGACTAGAATTTGTCTTGGTCCCTGCCCTTTCCCCCTTGCACTCCTGAATGTAATGAAGTGAGCATTGTTGCCCTCTACATTCTCCCTACCATAATATTTTGCGTTACCTCAGATACGTTGCAATGAAACCAGTTGACCATGGACTGAGGCCTCAAAAACAGGGAGCCCAAATAAACCTTTCCTGTTTGTCCATTGATTTTCTCATGTATTTTGTTACAGTGATAGAAAGCTGATTGCCGGACGTGGTGGCTCATGCCTGTAATCCCAGCACTTGGGAGGCTG
>PVJA010003039.1:0-99066 GCA_004027025.1 Myocastor coypus | reverse complement strand
GAGAGGAGAGGAGAGGAAACAAACTCCCCAGATTGTTAGGAGGGCTAATCCACATACTTTTTTAAAATTTCTTTGGTGAAATACAAAGCCAGAAAGAGAATGAGAGAGAGACAAAGAGACACAAACACAGAGGAGAGATAAGGGGGATGGGAAGTAGAACTGGAAAACATCTAACAATTGGAAACTGTGTAACACTTTTAACCCAAGTTTTGATTTCACAGAGGAATCTTTCAAAGTTTAGTATAAGACTGTGTCAGCATTTCCTGAAGGATGAATAAGGAAGCGCTGCATTATGAGTAGAAAAGACCTGGAGAACATTTACCCAATTTCTCACATTCAAGACATGAAAAGAAAAGTACTGAAAGAAAATCTGCAGGTAAACATTTCAAAACCAGAAATCATACTATTTATTTTCAAATTAACACCTTATTTTTTCCTGTCAAAATTCAAAACTTACCGTTTAGATATAAATAAGATGAACTCTTATTTAAATTGCATAATTAAGATGTATCTGTAGCAACTGAGCCTTGAAATTACCTCTAAGCAATCTAAACATGATGCTTTCAATATATTTACATTGTGGTTTATTTTAGTACACATGCTTTGGCTGAAATTGTTCTACAATTAAAACAGCAATATTTTTTATCTTAATAAATCTGTACTTCTAACAAATCCCTGATGCCCTCTACTGGCCATGATGCTATCATCCAAAATACAACAATAATTCTTCTGCAAGCTATCTGGGGAGATAGCTCAGCAGTCCAAGCACTGTCTGTCAAGCACAAGGACTTGAGTTCAATCCCTGGTACCGCATGCAGTACTTGTCCCAGGTACAGAGTCCAAGCAGCATAGCAGACACTGTACCAAATAAATAAAAAATTCAAAAATGAAAAAGAATTACATCTGCAAGACCTTCCAACCTCCTTTATAAGAGCACTGAACACTAAGAAAGTTGACTTGGGAAATAAATTAAGCAAATAAAACAGCAATGACATATACAGCATAAAAGAATGCAATATTTTGACAGTTAAATCATTACTAGGTAAGTTTTCTAACAGTCAACAATTATGACATTAATTAGATTCACCCAATATTTGAAAATATATTTTCAGGCACAAGATCCCAAATTTGATCATGAATACCAAAAAAAAAAAAAAAAAAAAATCCAACTATACTAGATTCTTTAGTATAGCCTATTATGGATATTGGTCCTTACAGTATTGGTCTGTGGAGGTATGTAGGTAACACTTTTTAAAGTATGAGTAGGGCCCACGAGATCACTCAGCAGAGTAAAGAGTCTGCTTTAATATATTAATATGATAAGCTGTAAAAGGCTCAGGCCAACAACTTCTGATGTTGCTAGTTCTGCTGCCACTACTATTATGGGCTACTGGACTATATTGAACTATTTTGCTGAATTAATACACCTACAATATTTAAATGGCAATGGAACACCCATCTATGACAAAACAAAATAAAAAGGGGGATATAAATTAAGGACAATTTTGTAGTGAAAAAAAATATATATATACAAAATAGGATAGATATGCAGCTACTTTCTCTTATTTAAATGAGAAGAAAGATTTGTAAAAATAGTGCTTAGACAATATATCATGTCTGCATCTTGTACACTGAATACTACAAAGACAACAATATGTGATATATTGATTATTGTAACTGTCCTACTAATCTGTTTTTTATGTATTTTTTTCTTTTTAAAAAAAAATTTATTGGGACCTGGGAGACAACTCAGTAGAATGAGCACTTGCCTGGCAAGAACAAGGTGCTGAGTTCAATCCCTGGTACCACAAAAAAATTATTAATTTTAATAAGAAGGAAATAATAATGAGATGGTTTCAAAACACAGTAGGACAGCCACAATAATTGGTACAATGCATATTGTTATCTTCATAGTAATTGTTCAGAGTAAAAGATGCAGACATGATAACTTTTCTAAACACTATTAGTACAAATATTTCTTCTCACTGAACTAAGAGAAAGTAATTGTATGTATAGTCTAATAGTCCATAATAGTAGTGGGTTATCAGCAGAACTGGAAATATCAAGCACTGTCAATTTGAGCCTTTTAGAATTCAGTATATTAATATGGCTTTACTTTTTATACCTTGTGGTTAAACTTTTCTGCTGGGTAGCTAAGACCAAGTTAAAGCAAGACCTATATAACAAAAAAAGTAACTTTTAACTAATAAATATTCAAATAAAGGTCTTCTATCTAGAATCTATAAAGAACTAAAAAACATTAGGGTCCCAATTCAAAGACCCAATCCGGAAATGGACATCTGAGACGAACACATACTCCTCAGAGGAAGAAATACTAGAAGCTAATAAATACACGAAAAAAATGCTCCACATCATTAGCTATTTGTGAAACGCAAATTAAAGCAGCACTTAGATACCATCTCACTCCAGAAAAAATGGCTATCATAAAGAAATCAACCAACAACAAATGTTAGAGAGACTGAGGGGAAAAAAGAAACCCTTCTCCACTGCTGGTGGGAACGCAGATCGGTGCAACCATCATGGAAAGCAGTGAGGAGACTCCTTAAAAAACTAGAACTAGAAATCCCATTCAAGCCAGCTATCACCCTACTGGGAATTTTCCAAAGTAACTATTAACCTGTTTTGAAACTATCTCATTGCTATTTATTTATTTGTTTATTTGTTTATTTACTTATTTTTGGCGGGATCAGGGTTCAGACTCACGACCTTGCACTTGCCAGGCAGGCACATGTGCCACGGAGCTATCTCCCCAGCCCTTTCATCACTATTTCCTTCTCACTAAGATAAATAAAAATAATTTTAAAAATAAATGTAAATTTGCATGCTAGCCCCAATCTGTGCAGTGAGACCCTGTAGACCTTGTCCTAAATACATAATAAAAAAGAAGAAAGGAAGAAAGGAAGGAAGGAAAGAAAGAAAGAAAGAAAGAAAGAAAGAAAGAAAGAAAGAAAGAAAGAAAGAAAGAAAGAAAGAAAGAAAGAGAGAGAGACAATTCCCATAAACTTATGACCAAAATGGACTAAACTAAGATATAAGCATGTTCTTGGTTCCAATTTAATTTTAGACCGACCTATGAATGCCTTTCACCACCTAAAATCACACTTTTTACTCAAGAAAAAGAGCATAAACCCAACTATCAGCCTATGACCATACCAATGAAGTCCCTGAGGGTCCTCTATACCCTTCTACCACCAGTGCACCATCTCTGGGGGCTCTGCTTCTCTGTCTTTTAATTCATAACCTTGTGGATATGCTCCCTGTATAAAGGCCTGGAAGACTGCTTCCTGTGCAGCCATTTGCAAAGCCCACCAGGTTGTCATATTCAATACCCTAAAGGCGCCGTACTACCCCTTGGTATTCCTCGCCGCCAGTGAGACCTGAGGCCTTATGCTTCCATATCACATCTCTACAAAATCCAGGCTCCTAGTCTCAGATTTCTCTTTAAATTTCTACTTTCCCCCTTATTCTACCTGTCCTTTACATCCTCAGTCAGTGTCTGTGTTGTCTTGCTAAGGTTACTGTATCAAAATACCATAGACAGTTTGCCTTGGATAATAGGAATTTATTTATTTGCAGTTTCTTTTCTTTTTTTAGCGAAGGGTCTCACTACTTATGGGCTACAGGAATTGTTTTCCTTCCTTCCTTCCTTCCTTCCTTCCTTCCTTCCTTCCTTCCTTCTTTTTTATTATGTATTTAGGACAGGGTTTCACTACTATATCACACCCACAGTGATTCACCTGTTTACAGCCTGCCAAGAGCTGGGATTACAGGCACGCACCACCACGGCCAGTCTCAATTGCCATCTGAGCTCGCCCTGGGGGCGAGGCCAGCATGGCAGGCCAAGGAATCAAATCCCAGCCCTTGCACCTGCTTGCAGGGGCTTTCATCTGCTGAGCTATTTGGCCGGCCTTTGCTCACAGTTTCAGAGGCTAGAGGTCTAACATCAAGCTGTGATCAGATTTGATTTGTCTTGAAGTCTCTCTCCTTCACTTACATGCCTCTACACCACGTCCTCACGTGACCCTCATACCACTAGGAATGCGCATGTTCCTAGTGTTCCTCTGTAGGTGCGAGTTTTCTTGTCCTATAGGTATAGCAATTAAACTGGATTAGGGATTAGGTTCAACCTAAGAGTCTCATTTTACTTTCAATGCCTTAACTCCAAACACGGTCCTGGGGATTGAAATGTAATGGGACACATTTGAACCCATAACGCCGGTGGATAAATGACACACAGACCTCACGGTGTACAGCCCCATACCTCCGTGGTGATCAAGCATCCCATGATCCTATGTCCCAGGGAGTCGATGCTATCGGTCTACAGGGAGCTGTCCTGGAGTCTCCATCAGAGCCCTTCTGCCCGTGCTCCCCAGCGTGCTATCAGTGTAGCTGGCCCACCGACCACTGACGTGGGGGTGGCTTCCTTCAGAGCAAGCATGCCAAGAGGACTCGGTAGAGAACTGGTCTTTTCAGATCCAGCTGCAGAAGTCAGACTAATTTTGTCCTACTTGGTTGCTGCAGGCCCATGGTGGCAAACTTTTAGAGCTGTCAGTGATAAATGGCCTGCTGCTGCAGGGGTGCCATGGGGTTCGCCAGTACTGGCTAGGCAGTCACAAATGCATCCCAACTCAATAGAAGTTAGTGTTCAGAGTGTTGCTTCCTCGATCACAGAATGTTATGAGTTTTGGAAGCCTCTCAGCAGTTCATGTTAATATATACATTAAATATATACATATACATGTGTATATATATATATATATATATATATATATATATTCCATGTTGAGAAAATATAACTGTACTACTACTCATAATAATAGTAATAGCTGAAACATTTACTGAATTCTAACCATGTCTCAGGTATTACACCAAACACTTATGATGCATAATTTTCCCTATAATCTTGCAAAGTCAGTTCATAGGAGGAGCCCAAAACTGCATGAGTAAATTAATTACTGCTCTTATTTTTGAGAGCTACACTATTGATGTCACTATTTTGCTAAGTTGCACTGTTTCCTGCAGTTTGCCTGGCCATATACATACTCCATAAAGAACTCTTATAATAAAATAGATGCATAAGATATTATTTGATGTACTTATTACCCGTGCCCAGCAGAACACTGTATGTCATACAGAAGTGCTTACAATAAAATACATTTTATGAAACATGTTTTTCTGGGCTGGCAATATAGTTCAGCGGCACAGGCACCTACCTGGCAAGTAGTCCTGAGGTTGATTCCTGGAACAAAAAATGAAAACTCAAATTGTATTTTTCAGTTACATTTTTTCTACCTTGTTTATAAGTTATTGATGAGGACTCACGTTTAGATTCCATTTTGGTTAATCCTATACCATTTCCTTTCCCTCTCCATGCCATTTTTTAAATAAATTGGTTATATTTATATTCATATCTCTGAACCTTAGCTGAAATTAACGAGTAATATGTCTTAATATTCTTAAGAAAGGGATAAATACAGGCAGGACTGATTAACAAGCACCCAGAAGATCAAAATTTCAGTGCTTAGCCTATCAACAGGATGTCAGAGAGAATACTAATAAGGCGCTTAGGGTTCCTGCTGCGTCTCTCAAACAGAATTGTCAGATTATTATGCCTTCTAACTCTAATCCACGTTAGGGGAAACCCTCCCCTACCACCACTCTGGTCATCGGGGTCAGAGCTTTCAGAGAAATGCTCAGTGAGAATGATGATGTGTGCTAGGAAGATAAGAGTGCACTGTAAGGAGGGGAGGCCCTGGCTAAATAGTTACCGAGCAGCAGGCCTGGGCTGGCCTTCCCTGGTGCAGCGTTCGCAGAGGGTTGGCCTGTGTCCTCTGTAGGTACAGATAGTGAGTACAGACATTGAAGTCTGGTGTTATCAGGAAAGTCTTAAGGCGAGAGGCTAGCGGGAAAGGGTTTGAATCTCAGAGAACTGCAGACTTCAGGAAAAGGGGGAAGACGTCAGCCAAAGGAGATTTGGACTTTTGAAAGTCTACAAAATGTGCTTAAGGGGAAGAATCAGCACTGGTGTGTGAGCCATACACAAGATACTGATTCTAGACTAGAAGCCCGGGCACCAACCTAGGTAGAATTGCCAACCACGACTCATCTTGAAATTACAGAGCCTGTCATTCTAAGATTGCTTCTGAGCCTGAAAACATAGCAGTACATCCTGTTTAAATCATTATGCTTTTCTTCTCCTAAGACAAAGAGTTTAAAAACAGGTTGCATTTGAGAAGAAAGGAAGGGAAGGAGAAAAAGGATATTATCATAATTATAATTACTGTATAAACAGATTCTGGCAGATCAGTTGTCACCTTCGAACCATACAAATTTATTTAATGAGAAGCCTAAGAGAGTTCTAAAAACAAGTGGAGATTGCTTTTCGAAATCATATTCTTTCTGGAAGCCAACTAGACACAAATACAAATTACAACACAAATTTATTCAAGAGAAAGAGCTCATTGGAATAGCATCAAATAATACCCATCAACCAAATGACAATTTACTAACTATGCAAATAGCTGTGTCAGTCTCTGCTATTGTCAAGACACTTGTTGCTCACAGATTTCAAGTAGAGTCTATGAATTGATACCATATCAAGAAACACAGCTACTCTACCATAAATGTGCAGGTTTGCTTAGGAAATTTTTCTCATGAATTTCTCACCTGTGGTCAAAATTTACAGCTATTTCCAAGAAACCACCCCTTGAAACTTGACAACTGTGTGTACACTATGTTCTTTTTTTTTTAAATGTATTTGGTACAGGGTCTCACTATGCAGCTCAGATGCACAGTGATCCTCCTGTTTTCAGCCTCCCCACTGCTGGGGACCACCACGCCTGGACTCTGTGGCCAGCTCAGCACACCCAGGCGGCAGGGATGGCATGGCATGTGGTGCCGGGGATTGCAACCCAACCAGATGGGATCCATTCCATCCATGATACATGATAAATGGAACTCCCATGCTGCTAGAAGTCAGATGTGTTGAGATTGTCCCACAAATGACAGCATGGAGGGCAGCTTCTGGCTGGGTCGTACTCATATTCAGTTGATTCCAACTCTGTAACACATTCCAAATGGCTCAAGTACGAGCACCAATATCCAACATTTCTTTTACTTGGAAAGATGCTTCAAATATAGCATCCAAAAGTAGTTTTTTGAGGAGAAGAATAGTTTCTTTTCACTTTTTTAAATATCCCAGGCAGGTGACCACCCTAAACACACATAAAAAAAGCATTCAAATTTCAATCTATTTCAAAAGAAATATGTCATACAGTCATCTGGCTTACTCATAAGTTAAAGTCTCTAAGTGCCTCTAGTTTTCACACTACCATGGAAAACTGAACTAAGAGGAACTCATAAAATTAAAAATAGTACATTCAAGTAAATTTTCCATTTCACTGATGAAAGTCATGATCATTTAGTACTACCACAGATACACTTATGATAGTATCTATTGTTATGTATCCTATCACACCATATAATATTTTTTAATTTTGCATACTTAATGACAGTTTCTGCTTAACTTTAAGGACAACTGGATATGTTTCTCCAAAAATGTTTGCAGGCATGAATCCACTTTCACACCACAACTTAAGCCAGATTCTTTTTCTCATCATCCAATGAGGATATAAGAACTGACAACTTAAGTAGAGACTTGTCACAAACAAACATGCTGGGGAACACTCTCGTAAGATTTCCAGTTAGAACGTCAAATGCTGTTAAATGTTTTGAGAGCATTTCCCCTGCCACTTTTATGTTTATTTTATCTTAGGGAATTATAAGACAAAGGAGTCTTAGCATCCTCAGTAGAATCTTAACTGAGACGATGGACACCAGAACTTCAGAAACTCTTCTCATGCAATGCCAAAAATAAATTGAACTACAAAAAATGTCACTTTGCAATGTAGGTATAGGGTAGATGGGCCTGTTAGTCAGCTTTCCATAGGTTAAGTTTGGCTCACAGGTTTGGAGGGTTCAGTCTGAGATCAGCTGACCCTGTTGTTCACAGCCTCTAGTGCATATCTTAGGGAGAGCATGGAACAAGATAAAAATATTAGTATAGATATGTTGAAGCAAAGAGAAAGAGGATGTGACTGGAGTCCCACGATACTCTTCCAGGGCACACCTCTCAATGACCAAAACCCTCCCAACACACACTACCTCTTAAAGTATCCACAACTCCACAAAAGCACCAATTTTGGGACAAAGTCTTTGACATATGATCCTTGAGAGAAATCCCAAATCCGAACTGTAGCACCAGGTGATTTAAGTGAGTTAGGTTTCAGACTACAAATCACTCATTTGGTTTTTTTCTAAATCTATAATCTCAACATAATAAAAACAAAAGTCAAAATCTGAGTTGCACAGGGCCAAATTCTTTTTTTTAATTATATTAAAATAGTAATGGTTTTGTTTGTGTGTTGGGTGAGGGCAGGGCACTAAGGAAAGAATAGAGAGCTTACCTAAGGATGTTTACTTAATAAAAATGAAAGCTAGATTCCTTTCTCCCTACCATCTAATAATTTAGTATTACTTAACAATTCATTAACTTCTGAAAAGGAATAGAGTAAGAATATTTTCATTACTACAAATTAATCTTGACAAAGCAAGCAGAAGTTGTTGAAAAGTATACCTTAACTAGTGTCCAATAAAGTAGCTGAACTTCTTGCCCTTAGACAGCGAACTGAGTGTGATCAAAGTCTTAAATTTTCATTATATATGCAAATAGATAGTCCCATGAATCATACTGGTGAGAAAACCTTTTAGAGATAGTGGAAAGGGAGTCTAGTCTGTCCATTCCAGAATTTCAGTGTTTCTTATTATATATAACTGTATAATATTACATATCACAGTGTTATATAATTCCCTCAGGGCACATTAAAGTAAATAATTATGTCCACTTTATTGGAAATACAGTAAACAGATAAATGAAAATAATTTACTAGAACTTTTCTTTGTGTGTGAATTTACTACAACAAATATTATCTCTTCCAAACTTTTAAAAGCTCCTGTTGTGGTATTACATGCATAATGTGATTTATCTCAATGCTCGTAAACAACCCTATGAGTTAATTGAAATATTACAAGCAAAAAATTAAGAGAAATTAAGCAAAAATAGCCCCACCATGGTCACATGGCTTATAAGTAATTGAGCAAGGATTTAATTTGAACTTTGCTGACAACTCTTCTTAACAAATATATATATACACATGCAAGATATATATATATATATATATACGCATGTATATATATATATGTATATATATATACACACACACACACGCAAGATAGGACAGATATATAGCTATTTTCTTAGTTCAATGAGAAGAAAGATTTTTATTAGTAGTTTTAGATATTCTGTCTGCATCTTGTCCTCTGAATAACTACTACAAGACAACAGTATGTAATGTATTAATTATAACTATCCTACTAACCTTTTCTGAAACTGTTTCATTGCCATTTTATCTTTTTTCATATATATATATATATATATCAAGTACCTTCATCCTAACAAAAGAAGTGGCAAAGAGAAAACTAAAAGGCTTTTGTTTTAATAAGTGTAAATCACATTTAGTTAATTTTCTTGGCCCATAAACTTCAGGAAGAGGTGATTTATACTACAAATAAACCCACACACTGTATTAGACTTGACCACTAGAGATATTTTCCGAGATTCTCTTAGTCACTAAAGCTTTACACCTTAAATAAACCATATGTCAGCTGGGCTTATGACATGGAAAAAGTAGCCAGGACCAAACAGGAAAAAATAGCTTGGTGTTTCCAGGAGCGAGCGAGAGACTATTGATCATGACAAACGGGTGTTCACACAGCTGCTTCGCTGTAGGTGCATGGGTGGGAGTAAAGAAAAACAGGCTAATAAAAAGGAGCTCCCGTGAAGAGGTGGCTGCTCTCCACGCATTCAGAAAATTCAATTTATGAGTATAAATGTGTGCCACATAGCTTACCACCTAGCCACCGCACTAAGCCATCTGCCCATACCTAGTAACTGCTGAGAATAACTTCATTCCTTGGTATTCAGAGCTAATCATATGACACGCTGCAGGAAAAGATAGGGAATTGAAAGAAATTGCAGCGAGGTAGAATCTCTGTGGATGCTGGATTTGGCATTCTGGCAAGGCTTATTCTCAGACTAAGTCCTACCAAGGGGATATTTGCAGAGATCATTTTGAATATACTATCATTTTTAATAATCATTGCTTGTCATGTCATTAAGTAAAAAAACTGAAAAGGCCTCTGCTTGTGAAGCTTTATCCAGGTCATGGCAAATGTCCTAATGTGCCTACTCTTCCCTGACTCTAACTTCCCTCACCTTACAGATGGGGTCTCACAGAGAACATGTCCTCAGGCCAGCATGATGGTATGCGCTGTTGTCCCAGCACTCTGGAAGGCTGAGGTAGGAGGACTAGAAGTTCAAGCACAGCCTAGGCAATTCAACAACTTAGGGACACCCTTTCTCAAAATATAAAATATAAAAAGAACTGACGATATATCTCTGTGTCAAGGTCCTGAGTTCAATCTTCAGTACAAAAAAAAAAAAAAAAAGCCCTGCTCCCACCTATCTTTCTTTTCCCATCTTCCTGTTATCTTGGCTTCAAGCACACCTCAGGAGAAGATTCTGAATCTGTTCCAGCACTAGCTTAGACTTCTCTCTTGAAACCCAGTCAGTGATTTCCATCAGAGGACCATATATCTTCATTGGCGCACAAGTTTGTTTTCAAAGTCACTAAAATCGCCCAGACTAATATGACAGTCAATTTCCACCCCTGGGCCTTTGTTTCCACTGTTTCTCTGGCAGGCGCTCTGATCCCCTCCCTGCGTGTGTGCGACTCGATCTCCTGTGCCCTTCAACCTTGGCCCTTCCTCATCTTGATCTCCTATCACTCAGATTCTCCTAATCATCCTCATCAAATTGACAACACAAACTCCCAGAGACTCCTGTTCCCTTTTCCTGCCTTAACAGTTACCAGGACTAACCTGTATAGTTTGCTCATTTATTTTGTTCATTGCCTATTCCCCATGCAGGCTCTGTGAAGGCAGAAATTTTTTTAAAAATTAATTTATTCATGCAAGTTTGAAGTGCATGAAGTTTACATCATTCATCTTGGAGAGGAGGTCCAGCTGTATCCCATCTCGTTCGTTTTTAATCCTGTTTCCCAGTGTCTTAGTTACTCCTCTCTCATTGCTGGGATGCTGAGGCAAATACCCAACCCTCAAAATGAGGGGAGGAATGGTTTATTTAGCTCCCTGTTACTGGAGGTTTCAGTCCCTACTCAGCTGGCTCCAAGGCAGGGTGGCTCGTGGCATAGAACAACTTTTTATGGTGATGGGCAAAGAACAAGAGCCAGGGAGAGAGTAGCAGCAGCTCAAGCAGCTAACTTCTCTTCCTTGCTTACGCTGAAAATGCAAGTCACCTGCCCCAGGAGAGGTGCAGCACCCGCACCCACATTAATCAATCACAAATTCCAGAAGCCGTTCCATGACTGCATGAGGCTTTAGGGGGACATCTAGACACAAACCACAACACCTATCAATCACCTCCCTCTCCATCCCTGAATCCCCTTTTCCCATTTTCACTGTGATCATTGTTACTAGTAGCAGTAGTACCTACTGTCTATTGCATATCATGTTTACATTCATTATAGGTATCTGGTACGTGTACACGATGACACATCTTAAGTCTTAATTTCCCTTCCCCTCCCCTGGTCCTCAGTCTCCTGGGCTACTTCCTATCTTCAAAGGATCTCCCTGTTTCTTTCTGTCAACCCATTATTTTGCCTTTTATTCATACACTGCCTTACCCAAGTGAGAAAAACCCTACGATATTCTTAAGTCTAAATGGAGGTGGGAATTTTTGCCTGTTGCATTCAATTCCTTATCCTAAAAACAGGAAGTGATGTAAAATAGGAACCCAGTGATTTTCTGTTGCATGGAATCAATTAAGTAATTAATTCATCAATTGTATGAGGCGGCCCATTGTTACTCCACATAAAACTCTTCCAGTCTGCTGTGCTTCCTCCCCATACTTCTGGGTGGCTTCAGTCTCTTTCCGTTCATTCAGACCACAAACCTGTCACTTCCACAATACCTATCTTTATCCCTTTATTCAACAAAGTATCAAATTAGTCTACCTGTTTTCATAATCCCTTTTTTTTCTTGTTTCAGAACTTTTGTTTGTTTTTTTATTTATTTATTTTTATGGCCGGCTCAGCCTGCCCTGAGGGCAGGGCTGGTGCAGCATGTGGTGCTGGGAATCGAACCGCGGTCCCTGCAGCCACCTAAGCTTTCCTAAGCAGGCGCTTTAGACTACTGAGCCATCCTGCTGGGCCCCATAATCCCTTTTACCCGCATATTCCATACTCCCCAGCCCCAAGTCAGGGCCTTGCTTCTTCTCTTCCACCACCTCACTCAGGCTTGGTTAATATATCTTTTCTAACACTCATTTGTTGTAAATGTTAAGTGGTTGCCTCTCGGTGCATGCAACACAAAATCTCCTTGAAAACTGAGAGTGCTCCTCGTCTACATTTATGAGAGCTCTGCTGCCCAGCCCAGGGTATGGCCGATGACAAGCACTCAGGAAATAAGTGTGAAATAGGGAACTATAAATGAAATGGGAGTAAATACTGAGATTCCCACATTTTGTGCTTAGAATGCTCGAAGAGAATTCAGAAAAGTGACACTGGTTTAATTGGGAGACAACTCGAGGCAACTCGAGGCGCATCACATAGATCATTTTAAAGGACACCATTGAGGTAGGCCGATGACGCCTCCCATTTGGATCATTATAGCCACAACTCGACTTCACACACTTCTCACAATTGTGTGAATCCGTGAGCTCCCACAGCGGCACTCCCAGCCTCCTTGTAGTCCACCTCTCTCCTGCTGTAGTGGACGGCTAACTGGTGGCCAACTTGTTGCACCCAGCTGAATTGAGCCAGTGTGGTGCTGGGCATGGAAGGCCCACCTGAGGACTGTTACCATCGGCATAAAAGGCAGAGCAGGAGAAGCTATGAGTGTGCTGTTAGGGATGCTGCTTAAGCAGCTACTTCTCTTGAGGTATTCCGCTGGAGGAGGACCTGTCGTGTTGGTGTCCGGGTGAACTTAGTTGATCTTGTTGGAGGAGGAGCCTGGGGCCTTCACTGTCTCTGAGAGTTGCTGTTTTTCACCTTGGAGGAGCTCTGGTCCAAGCTCTAGTCCTCATCTTGAGCACAGCTTTCTGGCTCCACGCTGAAAGATGGTGCCCTGTGCAGCCTTCTGGAGAAGCTTGGCGCATCGGCTGTCCTCATCACTGGGGGAGCTCAGGACCTCTCTGTTGCTGAGCATGGCTGTGGTACTTGTCAGGGGAGCTCTGGTGCCCACCTTGAGTGTTGCTTCCTGGCTCCAGTTCAGATCTCTCAAGCCTGCTAGCACAGATCCTTCATCACACTGACATAGACTTTCTAGCTTCCAACACTGCTCTCTGGGCCTTCCCGGCACAGATTCATGAATCAGGCCTGCATGAGACTTCGTTGCGGACTCTAGGCCTCCAACTGGACTTGTAGGAGGCATTGTTACAAGCTCTTGGTTTTCAGCTGGACTCATACAGGCCCTCAGCTGGATACTTTGCTCTTTAGCGTGTGGACAGATTTCCTGAACTTCATGCATGTGATTCTTTGGATGATTCAGTATAAAATAATATTATAAAATGTGTTGTGTATTGTTCCCCTTGCAAAAATCCCAAAGCATGACATTGCCAAATTATGAAATGGAGAAGTTACTCTACAAAGAAATCAAATTAAAGAAAACATTAAGAAAGCTGGTGTACGGTCCTTGGAAATTCATGAGGGATAATTCGACACAGTCTTTCTTACTTTGTTTCATTTCCTTTGATTTCATTTTTATAAGCAAATTTATGTAAGTATTATCTATGTATACATGAATATGTTATTGTGCATAAAATTGACAATAATGTAACTAAATCAATATTCCTTTTTCCTACTTATATTCTTCTCCTTTCCCACCCTTGCTGAGTTCCTTTGCCTTTTTCTACTCTTTTGCCTTAGGTGCTCCAAGTTAACAGCCAACTATTTGATCTTCATAATTTTCTTCTTTCTTATATGAAAACTTTATTAATCATATACATTAATCAAATAATAACATGTGATTATTTCAAGAAAAGCTGAATGTTTTATGCATTCCTCAGCATCTTCTGTTACTTCTGTCACCTGGTTGGTATCCCTCTAAAGCAATCAGGATAGATAGAACCAACTCATTCTTGCTAATGGCTCCATAAAATCCCACAGTATGGCTCCTGCAGGAAAGGCATTCACTTCAACTCTAGATTTTCTTCACTAAAAGCCATGTTTATGATAAACATGATTGTGCAACTACTATGGTAGTTAGGTAGACACTCATGGGCCTGAGGAACAAAAGGACCCACAATTCATGCAATACAAATTAAGGATAAACAAAGACTTCTATGTGAATGCATTTATAATCGCCTACCACATTTTAAACCAAAAATGTCAGTCACGAGATAATAGAAACAAGGAATGCTGAATGCTTTGGTTTATTTTATTTTATTTTTTTTAAAGAATTTTTTAGTTTTTATTTTATTTTTTTTCTTGTTTCAGAACTTTTGTTTGTTTATTTATTTATTTTTATGGCCAGCTCAGCTTACCCTGAGGGCAGGGCTGGTGCAGCATGTGGTGCTGGGGATCAAACCGCAGTCCCTGCAGCCACCTAAGCTTTCCTAAGCAGGCACTTTAGACCACTGAGCCATCCTGCCAGGCCCCGGTCTGTTTTATTTTATGAAAAAAGGTAAAATAAAATTCCATAACAAGATGATAGGAAAATAACAACAGTTAATGGATTTCATTATGGGCATGAAAAATTCTCCCATCTATATTCCTTTTATATGAACTAAGAGAACTAGGAGTGAAGTCAACTTTCATTTTCTCTCCTTTTTTCCTTACTTCCTTTGGCCTTTCCCTACCCTAGTTCTTTTTTCCTTTTAAATAATTTCTCCCATTACACAGTATCTATTGTACATTTTAGACCTTACTTGCTCTTTCAATTACTCATATCAGGGAGACAGTACAAGGTTTCCACATGCAAGTCTGATTTATTTTGCTTATGAGTATGGTCTTGAGTTGCATCCTATAAAAGGCCCCAGTTTTTCCCTCCTTATGGCTATTACTCCACTGTACGAAAATACCACAACTTTTTTATCCATTACTCCACTGATGGGCATTTGGGTTGTCGCCAAGATTTAGTTATTATGAATTGCTCTGCTGTAAACATGACTGCACATGAATCATGGTGGTATAATGGTTTCAGTTCTTCTGGGAAGTTATCCCAAAGGGAAATAGCTGGGTCCAACCTTTGCCTCAGTGGGCTTGCCTGATGTAGTCTACTTAGGAACAACAAGACCATGATAGTTGAAGTTGAACAAAGGGGAGGCTTCAGAGGAGCTGAGAAGAATTAGAATAGCAAAAATGAAGTTATAGAAATTATTGCAGTCAGGTCAAAAAGGGCCTGTTGCTCTGCCTATTTGTTATTGGGTCTTCAGTTTTGATCTGAAGCCATCAGGCAGGTCTTAGGAAGAGCACCCTGACCAGAATTAGTATTTAACTAAATGATGGTATGTTAGGAGTGGAGTATAGGGAGCCCAGATGAGGCAGGAAATGATTGCAATAATTTAGGCATGATATAATAGTTATATGGATCAGGAAAAAACTACAAGCAACAAGTGGCCAAAAGGACATATTCATGAAGCGATAGATCTAGTCAGGACTGTAGCATAGCAAGGCAGCACCTGCCTAGCCCTGAGTTCAGTTCTTAGCACCAAAAGAAGCCAGTAGATCCAAGACATTTGCTGAGGGATTTCCTATGGAGCACATGAGGAAAAAAAAAAAAAAAGTCAAGGAAAACTCCAGAAGTGTTTGTCTGTGCAACTGGAAGGATGGAATTCTTTCAAATGGATTAGAAAAGTACAAGAGGAACAAGATTATGAAGAGTGAGGATCAGTATTAAATATGCATAGTAGCACGATGGCTCAGTGGTCTAAAGCACCTGCCTAGGAAACTTCTGGTAAACGCTGGGACGTCTGCTCAATCCCTGGCACCACATGCTGCGCCACCCCAGGGCGGGCTGAGCCGGCCATAACACAAATAAATAAATGAGGTTTAAAGAAAATAAAATAAAATCTTTAAAAAGGAAAACTGCCAGAATTGAATTAAAATTTTAAAAAAAGAAAGACTTCTAAAATAGCTATACCAAAGTGATAGTTGGATCCAACAGACTCATATTCAGAAGGGGGTTCCAAACCAGAGATATAAATTCAGAAATTGTTAATATATGATTGATACTTGAATGTATCTAGCTAAAATTATCAAATGGCAGGTAAGTGTAAGTGTAATGAAATGAGAGTGCAACTCTCAGAGTTATACAATACTAGCTTAGCACTCAGGGGGTTTACTTGCCAATATCAGAAGGAGGGGGAGGAGGAAGAGGAAGAGGAGTGGGGGTGGAGTTCAAGAACCTTGTCTTTGAGAACTCCAAAGTTAAAACATTAGGAAGATAAGGGAAACCAGCAAAAGAAAACTGTGAAAAGGTAGCTGGTGAAATAGAAAGAAAATTTAAGAGCATGTAGATACCAATTATTTCCATCATGAAGGAATGATCAACTTTGCCAAATGTTACTAAGATAACACTTAGAATTGTGCAGTAGGTTTACCAACATGGATGTCACTGACCTCAACAGGAGAGGTTTTATTTATCTGGGTGATGCGAAGGGAGGTTTTGTAACAATGTGCCTATATCATTATGCTAAACAGAATATTCCAGGCTCAGAAAAATAAATGCAACATGATCACATGCACATGTGGAATCTAAAAAACTTGATCTTGGGGCTGGCGAGATAGCTCCATGACACAAGTGCCTGCGTGGAAAGTGCAAGTTCCTGAGTTTGAATGCTGATCCCACAAAGAACAAAACAACAACAAAAAAAAACTTGTTCTCATAGGAGAGTGTAAAATTATGACTATAAGAGGCCAGGGAGAGTGGGAGGTGGGGGAATTAGCCAGTTCTAAGTTAGAATTGCACCAGAAAAAATAAATTCTGATGTCAGATTGATTACAGATAACAAAAAATGCACTATATTCTTTAAGATAGCTAGAGGGGCTGGGGAGATAGCTCCGTGGCACAAGTGCCTGAATGGCAAGTACTAGGTTGTGAGTTTGAACCCCAGTCCCGACAAAAAAAAAAAAGATAGATAGAAAAAGGATCTGAATGTTGTACTACATATAAGTGATAAGTATTTGGGAAGCTATACATGCTTAACCTTCAGCAAGACAGCATCTGAAAAGAGAAGTTTATTAAAATCTGATCCAGTTATTAAAGTTGGATCTATGCTTATTTACACTTCTATTGTTACCTATAATTTTCTTTGTGCTAGTGCTTTAAAGCAGCCAAAGACAATGGAAATCACTTCATCTCTTACTAACACATCTTTTCTCACTAGCTGTCTGCTGTGCAAACAGGTGTGACTTAGCATCCTGAGGCTCGCTGTCGCCCTCCCTAGATCACTTGGTGCACACCAAGAGTACCTAGGCATGGGCTTCCCCAAACTAATGAGCCATCATTTCTTGAAGGATTGTTTAAGATCCCAATTAATGACTATCTTAAGTAGTAAAGTTAAATGTCATTAGTTTTTGCCCAATTTACATAATGTTTGCACAGTTCTAATTAGGCAAAGAGGAGATATGTCATGTATGACAGATGACACTACTTAATGACACTTTTATTAAAGATCCAACAGCTCTTTGAAACTCAGCTTCAAAATTGATCTCTATATATTAAAAAAGAAGTAGAACAGAAAAATAATGAAATTTAAATACACTAGGATTTTATAAAAGGTGTCTGCATGTCAGAATGACATCACAGAGGGTGATCAAATGAATTTTTTAAAAAACTTGGGAAATATTGTAGGATATAATAGTATATTTTGTGCGAGGTCTCACTATACAGATCAAACTCACAGGGACCCCCCTATTTTGAGCTCTCTAGAGCTGGGTGTAATATATAGTATGCTAGTTCAACTCTAGTCAGTTTGGAGACTAAAGAAAACAATGTAAATTCCCTTAAAGAATTGTATGTCTCAAGCTGTTATGGAGAATGAACGATAGTTCTTTTTTAAAAAAGTACAATTAAGCCAGTTTTCCCAAAGGCTCATCCATTGTGCTTTACATGTACCTCCTTGCTTATAGATTTCAGCATCTCTAAAATTCAGAGCATCATTCTCTTCTGAGTTTAAAAGCATCAGGATGAAATCTATCACAGAGTACATGAGCTAGACATGCAGTGGTGAAGCGCATACTAGAAAAGAAAACCCTAACGACTGAGGTGTAGAATACAACCAAGGTGCTCCCTTGATCTTTAAGTAATGAAATGCAATGAAGGTGAAGAACTACAGTTATCAGTTACAAAGCTGTGAATCATTTACTGAGCACCAATGAAAAACAGAGAAAAATGCAATGTCTTTAAAAAGCAATATATATTTAACAGGGCCAGCCAGATAGCTCAGCGGATTAAAGTGTCTGGTTAGGCAGATTCAGGGACTGAGGTTCGATCCCCAACCTGTAGTGTTGGCCCCGCACCAGGGGGGTGGGGGGGGCAAGCTGAGAAGGCAATTGAGACTGGGTATGATGGTGTGCGCCTGTAATCCTAGCACTTGGGAGGCTGCAAACAAAAAGGACCACTACAAGTCTGATTTATGTAATGAGAACCTGTAGACTCTGTACTAAATACATTTTTTAAAAAATAGACTTCCGTTATGTAGCATTCAATGCCCTCAATTCTTTTAAAGAACATTATGCGGGGGCCAGGGACATAGCTCCTGGCGCAGCACCTGCCTGACAAGTGCAAGGTTGGGAGTTCGAACCTCAGTCCCGCCAAAAAACAATACAAACAAGCAAAAAAAAAAAAAAAAAAAAAAAAAAAAAAAAAAAAAAAAAAAAAAAAAAAAAAAAAAAAAAAAAAAAAAAACCTTCTTTAGGGGCCAGGGAGACAGCTCAGTAGAATAAGTCCTTGCCTGGAAAGTGCAGTGTCCTGAGTTCGATCCTTGGTACTGCAAAAAGAGAGAGAGAGAGAGAGAGAGACAGAGAGAGAGAGAGAGAGAGAGAGGACATGTGACATTGAATCAAAAGAAACTTGATATTATACTCAGTTTTTTAGTTATTCAGACAGAAACTTTAAAATATCTCTCAGGCCAACCCTCTGTCTGCACAATTAAGTTGCGTTTGCCCTTCACACTCAAAGTCCTGCATTCAATCTCCAGTGCTGCTGAGCAAACCAAGCCTACACAAAACAAAAGTCTCCCAAACAACAAATTTACCACATGCACATACTCTGCTGTAAAGCCACTAAAAATGTGTGAAATGATTCTAAATTGTCAATCAGCTGTTGTTATTTTCTTTCCTCTTATCTTTAACTTATTTACAATGAAGCTGAATTACATATGTAATTTTTAAGTGTTAAGTTCTTAAAAATATTTTGCAGAGAGGAGGAATGGTTACTAGCCCTATTTAGGCTATTCGAACTGAAAAGTTGGGCTCTTTCCTGCAACCTTTTCATGTTAAAGATGAAAAGGCTAAGGTTATGTCAGTTTTACTAATAATGAACTGAAAGCAAAAATTATATAAATCAGCAGTTCTCAACTGTGGCTGCCTTAAAAGATTAAAAAAAAATGCCTGAATAGATCAATCAAATCAAGGTCAATCTTTAATAGAAGTTCAGGTTGCCTATGCTGTCTCCAAAAAAGTCTAAGAAAAATATGGGCAGTAGGAGAGATATCATTTTGTTAAAAATAAGAGCCAGAGCTGGAGCCACAGCTGAGTGGCAGAGCCCTTACTTGCATGCAGAAGGCCTTGCATTCATTTCTCAGCACCACAAAGCTTACAATTACATAAAATTAACTGAGTAATTAAAAGTAAAAAAAAAAAAAAAAAAAAAACCTTAGAAATCATCTGCAAAAATTTCCATTTCCTAAATGTACACTTATATCTTAAATGTGTAATCCAACTCAATCCAATCCAAAGCGGCCATAGGGGCACTCTTATCTATTTTAGTAAAAGTGCAATCCCTTCCTTTTTGTCCCTTTAGGTAAATTACAATCTCAGACTCGATAAAGTACAAAAGTACTACATATTGAGCAGGAATTCGTGGTTCATGCCTGTAATCCTAGCACTTAGGAGGCTGAGACCAGAAGATCCCCATGAGATCATTGCCAGCTTAGGCTACATAGTGAGTCAAGGCCAGGCTAAACTACATAGCAAGACCCCTTCTCAAAAAACAGAGAGTAACTAGTGTTTATTGAATGCATACTATGTGCCAGGCATTGTTCTATAGGTTTTATTCCTCTGTGTCATGCCAACATAGTAAAGCCAAATAATATATTTACTATTAATGCATAGTATTAATAATATGCTTTAATGAAAATAGATATAAATGCGATAGCAAATTGATTCAATTTATGCTAGATAGATAAGTTGCATAATAACACAGTGGCACTATAAAATGAAATGCTAGAAGGAGTGAGAAGTAGAGGTAGTGCAACTCGGGGATCGTAAAGTAGCCTGAAAATGATGAACTAGAGCAGCATTGTGGCACTCAGAATTGCATGCACTTTGCTAGAAAACATATTGCTTACGTAATAGTAGTTTAATATAAATTTTTTTGAATGCAAAATAATATTGTAATAATGATTCACTAGAAAAAAATCTAAATAGTCTTTGAGTTTTTGTTGTTGCTATTTTGGTTTGGCATGGGTCTGTTTTATTTTTGGTGATACTGCGTATGGTTGAATTGAATGCAGGGCCTTTGCACAGAGCTACATTCCCAGATCTTTTTTTATACAAAATGATATACTCTCGCTAATGTCACTGAGCTGCTCCAGCAGGCTCTAACTTGCTAGCTTTCTGTCTCAGCCTCCCAGCGTGCTAAGATTACAGGCCTGCACTACCATGCCCAACTTAAAAGCGTTTTCAGCTAAACTTTCATATGACTGTGTTTTTTTCCTATCACCATGCGCTGCACCAACAGCCAGGTTTAGGCATAAGCATCCTGGTGTTGACTAAAGGAGCACAGTAATACAAAGGAGTTGATACCAGACATTCAGGTCATTTTGTGTTGACTCTAGTTTATCTACTTCATTCAAATCACATTGTCTTAGAGCTGGGTGTCCTGGCACACACCTGTGATCCTAGCACTTGGGAGGCTGAAGCAGAAGGATCGATGTGAGTTCGAGACCAGTCTGGGCTACAAAAGTGAGCTCAAGGCCAGCCTCAACTGAAAAGGGAGACCCTGTCTCAAATAAATAAATAAATAAATAAACAAACAAATAAATAAATAAATAGAACATTGTCCTAGGGCCAGACAAATAGCTCAGTGGATAAAAGCTCCTGCAAGCAGGTGCAGGGGTAGGGGAAATGAACCCCCAGGCCCTGCGGGCCAGCCCCTCCCCAGGGGCATGCTGAAATGGCAATTGAGACTAGGAGTAGTGACACATGCCTGTAATCCCAGCTCTTAGGAGGCTATAAACAGGTGGATCAATACAAGTCTGATCTAGTCATGAGACCCTGAACACCCTGTAGGCCTTTCCCTAAAATACAAAAATAAATAAATAAGCAAACAAAATATATTGTCCTACTTATGTCCAGAACACATAAGGAATTGAAAAACTCAGATCCCTGCAAATTCGAACACCAAATCAAAAAAAAGGGGGAATCTGAAATGAATATACACTCTCAGATGAAAAGTGCAAATGGAAAATAAATATATGAGAAACTGTTCAATATCACTAATTTTTTAATATAACGGAACACTACCCAGCCATAAAGAACAATAAACTTGAGATTTTTATAGGCAAATGGGTGCAACTCAAGACCATTCTCATGGGTGAAGCAAATCAGATACATATGTGTGAACACTACGTTGTCTCACTAGTGTGAGAAACTGAATGAGTAAATAAGATTCAAAACGTATAATACATATTACAAACTGGGGAAAAAAATTGTCCAAAAGACAAACTGTAATGAGACAGGGAAAGAAGAAAGAGAAAAAGAAAAGAAAAATGCATTTATATACAAAATAGTAAGATAGACTGAGGAGATAACTCAGGGATCTCAGTGCCTGCCTGGCAAGTGCAAGGACCCAGCCTTCATCCCAGGTACTGTATGCCATGCTGGTCCCGGAACCCAGGGTGCACTGTGCCAACCGCTGAAACTGGGCATGGCAGTGCATGCCTATAATCCCAGTGCTGCGAGGCCGAGACAAAACGATCACTGTGAACGAAGACTGCATAGAGAGACCCTCCACCAAATAAATAAATAAATAAATGATTAAAAATAAAATAAAACAAAATAATTAGCCAGTGATAAAGCTATTTTGTCTTAGATCAATGAAAAGAAAGGTTTGTGTTAATATTATTTGGACAAGTTACATTCCTGTATTTTGTAATCCAAATAGTCACCATGAAGACAACAATATACAATGTATTCTTTTTTTTTTTTTGGTGGGTCAGGGATTTGAACTCATGACCTTGCACTTGCCAGGCAGGCACTTGTGCCACGGAGCTATCTCCCCAGCCCCTTACAATGTATTCATTATTGTAACTTTTTGTTAACATATTTCAAAACTGTTTTACTGTTATTTTTATTTTTTTATTAAAGAAAAAAAATATATATATATATATCTCGATGAACAGAAATAAACAAAACAAGTTTTCCTAAAATAAGATTGGATTATATGTTATGACTGTTCCTGCCAACTCTATTTCCTTCTTGGTACTGCAGGTAACAGTCCACTTTAATATACAGAATATTGTTCTGTCTCCATACATGACTTCCTTTTGGGTTCGTATCAGCCTTTTTTTATTGTTTTAATTCTTTTCAATGACAGCAAACTTTAAACTTATTAAGTCACTTAACAACAAAGATAAAGTTATGTCTGCTCTGCTGTCCTAATAAGGTTAAATGGAACACAGTACAGAAAAGAAATTTACTACCAATGTAACTCAAGTAAGGACAAACCAGTTTAATTACAACTGGTAAGTTTTTTAAAGCCAAAACAAACATAAAGACAGTTTGCCAACTTCTGAGCTTTGGTTTGTTAGTCTGACTATTTGCTGCGGGTCAGAAGTACTGAACATAAAAACAGAATAACAAGGAATTATTTTAGTCCAAGTTTCTCCTCCACAAAGTCAGGCTCTTTCCTTAGCAGAGATGCTCAGAGAATCCTAATTCATGGTATGTATGAAAAACTTGCCTCAGCTTTCTTTCCAACCTATTTCCGTTGCTGGCTGATTAAACAGAAAAGCAATTTTCAAATACGAGGGTTTAGGTCATTCAGAGAAGTGTGGGAGAGCTGAAGAAACAGGTTCAGAGCTAAATTTTCCAAAATAGCAGCCTAAACTTCTCCCAAAGGGCATCCAAAGTGAAAAATACCAGAGCTGTCTCTCCAAAGACCATTTTGAACAAGTATTTTTTTTCTTTTTAATCCATACCCAGATTTACTTTTTTTGAGCTAGAGGGTCAAGATTGGTAACTTTCACTCACTGGACGAGAGATTAGTGACGAGGTGAGTGATCATTCCTGAACATGACACAGGACCACAGTCTAGGGGTGAGGCTTCAGGACAGGAAACACAGCAAGTGGGGTGGTACACACCTGCAATCCCAGGTATGTAATGCCAATTAGTGGTATAGTATGAGTGGGAAAAAAAAAAAAGAAGAAGACCTTACCTCGGGTGAGGCAAAGAACCAGAAGGAGAGTGGCTGTAGCCTTACATGAGCGATGAGTGTCTTAAATTTTGAGTTCATTCAGAACTCACAAGCAACTCTGCTGCTTAAGAGGTGGGAAGAAAAAGAACAAGAAATAGAAGGGTGAAGTGCTTAGGCTGTCTTTGCCATGGGATTGGTTCCGAATTGAAAGAAAGGGAAGGAAGAAGGAAAGAAGGAAGGAAGGAAGGAAGGAAGGAAGGAAGGAAGGAAGGAAGGAAGGAAGGAAGGAAGGAAGGGAAGGGAAGGAGGGAGGGAGGGAGGGAGGGAAGGTATCAAGGAAGGAAAGGATGGGTGAGCATGAAGGTAAGAAAGAGGAAGGGAGGAAAAAAAAAAACAAAAGAGTTAAGAATTGGAGCAAAGCAAGACATTTCAGACAAAACTGAAAGCCCCACTAATGTATCTGCTCCAACTCTTGGCTGCGTTTCGGTGTTTCTGTTTAGCTCTGCACAGCCACTATGCATGGACATAAATGAGCCTCACAAACGAGACTGTGCCAAAAAGTATGAAGACAGAAGAATCAGTACCACATGTTTTCATTTATCAATTTCAAATATAGGCAAAAGTAAATTATATATTTTAATGGTATGTACCCCAATGGTGAAAACATAGAGCAAAGCAAACCATTCCCACAAGTGTAAGTGTAACAATTCCCTCTGGAGAGAGAGAAGCCTCAGTGCTATTCTGCGATGCTCCCACCGTTGCCCTGTGACAATTTTTCAGCAGCTTGAGACATGGTTGAAATAGCTTTTAAATTTCTACATGACATAAAATCATGAAACTATAACCATTCCATGATCTTCCACACTGGAACCAAAGCATTTAAGGTAATGTTTGCTGAGAAGCCAGGTATGGTGGTGCACGCCTGTAACCCCAGGCATATTGTGCCAAGGGAGCAGAGGCTGGAGGATTGTTGGAAGTTTCAGGGTAGCCTGGGATATATGGTTAGCTCAAAGCCAGCCTGGACTCTACAGGGAGATCCTGTTTCAAAAAGAAAGAAAGAAAGAAAGAAAGAAAGAGAGAAAGAAAGAAAAAAAGAAAGGAGAGAAAAAGAAAGAGAGAAAAGGAAAGGAAAGGAAAAAGATGAGATAAGATGAGATCAGATCAGATAAGATAAGATAAGATGAGATAAGATAAGATAAGGTGAGGTAAGGTAAGATGAGATGAGATGAGATGCGATGAGATGCGATGAGATAGGATTACATCTGATGTGAGAAAGGGGAGACCTGCGTTTGGTTCTCCTGAGACCTGTACCAGAGACCGACTTAGCAATGTGTTTCCTCTAGAAGCCCCAGTCACAGCTTGGGCTATGGCTCAATGCCAGAGCACTTGCTTAGCATGGCTGGGGTGCAGTCTCCAGATAAATAAATAAATCACCCACTTAGTTTTGAATTTGATATGAGTTCACAGTGGGTGCGTGCCTTTGACTCAGGGGAATTGAATTTGATAAGGTCAGGAAGGCCAAAACAAGTAAGACGGTGCAGCAGGCCTTAGTGGAATTCTGCTCCCTTCATATTATGGTTCTGTTGCCCTTCTCAGAGAGCCCAGGAAATGGCAGCAGCTGCACACAGATCTGGTTTTTATTGCTATCATTCTAATTTTTAAATTACTGAAACTTCTGCACACAGTTGTAATCTCAACACTCAGGAGGCTCAGGCAGGGGGCTACTGTGAGTTTGAGGCCAGCCTGAGTTTCACAGTGACTTTAAGGACAGCCTGAACTGCATGACAAGATAGATCTTTAAAAAAGAGAAAGAAGGAAGGAAGGAAGGAAGGAAGGAAGAGAGAGAGAGAGAGAGAGAGAGAGAGAGAGAGAAAGGAAGGCAGGAAGGAAGGAAGAAAGAAAGAAAGAAAGAAAGAAAGAAAGAAAGAAAGAAAGAAAGAAAGAAAGAAAGAAATTGCTATCTTTACCAGCTTCTGGGAATAAGTACCACAAACTACCACAAAAATATGTGGAATTTTTTTTTTAGTACTAGCAATAATAAGTTTTAGAACTACAGAAAAGAAGCAAAAGAACGAAAATCAACAGACAAGAGAAGGAAAATGCTACAGTAACTTGGCAACACCTTGCTTGTATTCCTGCTTCAGAAGCAGTAGGTTCTACAGGTCCTTTCAGAAGAAAGCCTTTTTCTTCCATCTCCAAACTTTTACTAAACCTTTGGCTGCCTGTACAGTGCCACTGGGTGGTGCTCAAAGTTCACGAAAGGATAGAAAAACGCAGCCTGCAACCGGGAAGCAGCCCGTCGCGGCTGGCCTTCACACACACACACACACACACACACACACACACATTAAAACATTTCGATTGCCTACTGATGCATAAAGAAGCACAAACAATGGAGGCAAGGAAGTAGCCATCTTTAAAAGGCAAGAAAAGATCACCGCGCCTGATGGGGAAGGAAACAGCCAGCCAGCCCATGGGGTGACTGGAGCAGTTTTCAGAGATCAATAATACTCATTCTCCTTCAGTGGAGGCTGTGACTGGTGGTGAACAATGAGACTAGAATTGGGGACCTTGCAGAGACACGTGGGTTTTTTTTGTTTTGTTTTGTTTTGTTTTTTTTTTTAATCAGCTCCTTTTTAGTTCAGCAGAGCTCCCACCGCTCCTGCAGCAATATTTTCCTGTATCCACTGGGAAGATGTTTACAAATTAATCATAGGTGTACATGAAGCACGCTCCTGCCAAAAAGCCCAGGGGCTGTCCCTGGGATTCAGACAGTGCGTCTGGCTCCAGCCACTGTCACCTTTGGGAAAAGCAAATGCTAAATGCCACGCTGACAGCCAATTATTACGCTGTTTTAGATAAGGCAACTCACACTCCCCCCTTTGTCAAAGTCCTGAAAAGAAAGGCTGCAAACCAGAGAAGAAAAGGACAACAAGCTCTTCCTTATCTATAGAGCGTGTCCTGAAAGGTCCCTTAACAAAGAGAAGGTGGAAATTGGGCGTGTCTCGGCTTGCTCCCGGGCTAGGGTGTTTTCTTTCGCAACTATACTAACACATTTTTCCAATTTGCAGTATCTTCTCCTTGTGTAGATTTATCTAATGCTCATTTATCAAAATATAATGGAGTGATAAAATAGGTGCAGATAGCGAAAAATAACAAAGAGCTAACACCGAAGAAGCATTTATTATCTGTCAGGTGCTGAGCATTTTAACTCTGCGCTCCTCTAATGTTGTCAGCAACCCTATAATGACAGAAATAATGTATTCTCTGATCTGCTGGTAGGGAAACAAGATTAAGTAATTTGTTTAAGGATACATAGCTAGGAAATGGCAGTATCTAGGTGGTATCTGTACTACAACTCCTACTCCTGTTTCCTCATAAGCACATTTTTCTGAGAGCTCAGGATGCCCTGGTTTAGCAAGAGAAAGTGTCCTGGTTATAAGCCACCTTGCGGTCCACAGCGCTGCCCTGCGCGACCTGAGGAGGAAACAAGAAAACGTCTGGCTTTCCAGGGTCCAGGTCGCCCTATGCTCCCTGCAGTGAGGCTCAGCTACACCCAAAGGCTTCTACAGCCCTCAAAGAGAAACTCTCTCAACTTGAGTGTGCTGAAAGAAACTCAGAGGCAGCAGTAGAAAATGCGCACAAATTGCACTAACATGCTCCAGCACGGGGGAGCCACAGGACACGTGAAACTTAAAGCTCATGGGTTTAAGTCACGTCCTCAGGGCTGAGGAGATGGCTCAGCGGTCTCAGCATCTGCCTGGCAAGTGCAAGAGCATGAATTTGATCCCCAGTACTGCAGGCCATGCTGGCCCTGGAACCAGGCATGGTGGCACAGGCCTGTAATCCTAATGCTGGAGAGGCTGAGACAGGAAGATCAGTACAAGTCTGAACTTCTTAGCGAGACCCCGTACCAAATACATACATACATACATACATACATACATACATACACTCCTCAGTAGGGAGCGGGAAGTGGAGACTTCAGATGCATTGAGAAGATGGCAAATGATTTTTGGGGAGGGATGAACCAGCCTAGAAGACAACCAAGGGCCTGGGACAAAATCATACACTCTAGGTATGTCATTTGATTTTCAGTCTCCTCCTCTGCGAAGTGAGTTTGATCTTCCTCGGCTAATGAAATTTCAGGAAGAGTGGAAGTAGTTGTTGTCCTCTTCTGTGGATCCAGTCTGTAGATAAAGGAATGTCAGAGAAAGCCCTCCTCTATGTTGTGGCTCCCTGGATGAGTTCAGTTGAAAGTCCAAAGTAGCGTATTTTGGGGTCTCCCTTTTCAAACCCCAATGCCGTTCTTCCATTTCTATCCCATAGTAATCCATGGAGAATGTGCCAACTCTTAATGGCTGTAAGACCTTGGGCAGGTCACTTTACTTAGGTTTTTTTTTTATTATTATTCTTGTTTCAGAACCTTTGTTTGTTTATTCACTCATTTTTATGGCCCACTCAGCCCACCCCAAGGGCAGGGCTGGCACAGCATGTGGTGCCGAGGATCGAACTGCAGTCCCTGAAGCCACCCAAGCTTCCCCAAGCAGGCACTTTAGACCACTGAGCCATCCCGCCGGGCCCTACTTATGTTTTTAGAGCCATATTACACGAGCATTTACAGTACTTCTATCGCAGGCTGTTGTTGCTGTCACAGTACTTACAACATAACTGAAATTAAATGAGCTAATGTGCACATAATGGTCTGACAGGATCCAGAACATTCTCTAAGTTAGTAACTGTTGACCACCACTATTACCACTGGTCCAAGACCTCCAGGGTCACCCCTCCTTTTCCACTGACAGCCTCTTTTCCTCCTCCTTGCTTCACCAGGGACCATGTCTGCTGGGAAAGCATTCTCACCTCCAGAGCCTTCCCCCTGTAAGTCGCTCACCTTGCTGCCAGGCTAGCAACACTAAGATTATGACATTCTTCATCGTAAAGAGAGGGGGACAGGCGGGCAAAAATTACCTAGAGGCTAATATTGTACATCCTTAGCCCAACCGTCAATACCTTCCACAGTCTTTCCCCAGCCCATATTTCCAGGCATTCCCCCACCTCCCCTCTATTCTTGCTTTTTCCTAGGCATGCCACATGACCATTCCACTGGCCTGGAGACCCCCACCCATCTGCCAAAGTTAACTTCACTTAAAACATAGGTTGCATGCTCTCCTCCAGCAGAAAATAACTTTATGAGTAGGAAATCTCGTAGCTTTCCTTTATGACCACTCACTGATTTCTCTGCACTTGCTTGTTCTGTTATTCTATTCTTGTTTTAAGCACTTCCCCTCTACTCTTATTTTTAGGGCTTTTTTATTAGTAGACTTTAAGCAGCTTGAGAGTGGAGCATATTGAAGTGCTGAAATCAATTTATGTAGCTAAAGCTCCTAGGCTGGCGTCTGAGCAGCTCTGAAGGAACGGGCCTCCAGAGCAAGACTAGTGAGAACTGCTTCCCCAGCCTGACAAAAGGTAATCCTGAATTTGGGAACCCCAAATCCTAAGTGGAAGCTTCCAAGAAGGTGAATTGCTGTGTTCTGTGCTTCAGGACTTCCTGAAGTAGGAAAGCATCATTGGAGCTGGCAAAGGAGAAAAATCGCAGCCTCAAGAGTAGCAAGGACCTAGCAGGTCAATGGCTTGGCCACCAAAATGTTCCAGCAACTTGAAGGGTGTCATAGAGATACTATTATCTAGAAGTACTAAGAATAATCAAGAAAATACACACAGGATATTTTTTAAGTAGTTTCAACATTCTTCAATAAGAAGCTGTTCTCTAAGCCTCAGAAACCTTTGGTCAAAAAGTCTAGAGAATAACATGTATGATTGCTTTAGTTTATGCCAGTCTCCACAAGTTCAATTTTTATATGCTAAACACTGATCATTTTGAAGAGATCATAACAAGGAAGTCAGAGTCTCAAGTTTTTTTTAATATACATTTTATCTTTTTTTAAGGTGGCAAAACCAGGCTTTATTTTAGAAAAGATAATTGAATTGGTTTTTGGTGGAAGCCACGGGCAAGAAGGGGGTATCCCAGGCAGTAATGTCCCCACAAGGGTGGCCTGAGGGTCCTCCCCATGGACTCTGGGGCAGTCGTAGGAGAGGTGCCAGCTGGGACAGGCTGATGTGGCCCATTCATTCACTTGGGCAGGGCTTCACAAGTCTCAGACACCAACGGGTCTCAATCTTCTTTACAACCACAGCAGATTTGGTGAAGGTGAAGCCAGGATTTTGGAGGCTCCCAAAGCCAGGGCTCGTGAGGCCCCCATAGAGTGAGCTCACCATTCCTGAATAACCACTCGTAGTCTTCGTGTGGACGCTCAAGTTCTGCATCCCAGCCTCCAGCCTGTTCTCCTCCCCCTCCAGCAGCTTGAAGCAGGTGGCGATCTCAATGTCCAGGGCCAGCTTGATGTTCCTGAGCTCCTGGTACTCATGCAGCCGCCAGGCCATGTCCTCCTTTGCAGGCCATCTCCAGCTGGGCCAGCTTGGCATTGGCATCCTTAATGGCCATCTTCCCATGCTGCTTGGCATCAGCGATGGCACCCCCAGGGACACTCTCGGGCCTTTGAGGGCCTTAATTTCTGCCTGCAAGCAGATGATACTGTGGTTCATCTCAGAGATCTCCGACTTCATGTGGTGGAAATCATCCTCATGCTTCCCAGCCAGAGTCTGCAACTCTTCATACTTGATCTGTTCCATGCTCTGGGCCTCCGCCTGGCTGCGATCAGCTATCTCCTCCTACTGGGCCTTGACCTTGGCAATGATGTCATCCAGGTCCAGGGAGTGGCTGTTGTCCATGGACAGCACCATGGATATCCAAGAGCTGGGACTGAGCTTACATATCTCCTCTTCATACAGCTGCCTGAGGAAGTTGATCTCGAGCTCCACCTTGTTCACGCAAGCTTCCTCCACATCCTTCTGGATGAGGACAAATTCATTCTCCATCTCTGTACACTTGGTGATCCCACCTTCGTATGTATTCTTGACATCCTCCACCAGCCCCTGCATGTTGGTGAGCTCTGCCTGCAGCTGCAGTTTCTCCCGACCCAGTGTGTCCAGCTGCCACCAGAGCCTGTTGATGTAGCTTTCAAACATGTTGTCCATGTTATTCACGGACGTGTTCTACTGCTGCAGGAGGCTCAACGCGGTCTCCACATCTTATTCCGCTGCTCCAGAAACCGAACCTGGTTGATGAAGGAGGCAAACTTGTTATCTTGATCAGCTCCTTCTCCTGAATACACATGGCCTGGATGTTGGGGTCCACCTCTAGGTTCAGGGGGTTAAGCAGGCTCTGGTTCGCCTGGACGGCTATGATGCTCCCCACACCATCAGCCCCACCGTAGCCACCCAGCCCCAGGCCACCCAAGAAGCTGGAGGAACTGATGTGGGAAGCAGGTCCACTGGTGTAGGAGGGCTGTTGAAGGCCTGGGTTCCGGGGGTGGACACCTTGTAGGATCTCTGTGTCACTGGGCAAAGATGAGGACTGAGGAAAGAACCTGGCAGCCTCTTCTGGACGGTGGGAACTTTCTTATATATTTTATCATGCCTGCATGGGCTAAGCCTGAGTAAACTGCTGTAATCTCTGTGGCCAAATAAACAGAGATTAATTTTTTACTCTCCTACGTGTCAATTAAAGAGGAGGGGTAGCCATTCAGGGACCCAGGTTTATAGACTCCACCATGTGGGACAGCATCAGTGCCTTTAGGGAACAGAGAGCATACAACCCAGCCCAGAGTTTCATGCAGCTTATTGGCCAGAGGGGTCCTGTGGCCAATACAGCAAGGATCCAGAGATTCTCCCCTACATTTTCCAGGGGAACTTTCTACCCTTCATGTACTCTCCAATGGTTTAAATTGTGAAACTGAGTCTGACTATCAAGTTCCCACAGAAAGGCGTCACGATGGGAGCTGAAATGCCTTCTGGGATTTTCTTAACCACTAATTATTACCCATTATTTGCAGGCAAGGAAGTAATAATGAAATCCTTCTTATCAGCTACTTTCTGAACTGTGTGTGGTTGCTATCTGCCTATGAACAGCTTGCCGGGGTGTGACAGCAAGGCGGTGACATTTCTCTCACCATGCTCCAGATAAAGGCAAATCCTAAGCAATGTGCCTGCCAGCCTTCAGTCATTCAACCTACAGCGGCGGCCTTTTTCTAACTCCCCATGTCAGTGGCTTCAAATCGAGGAAGGCCTGAGTGAGCAGGAACAGGACTAGATGGCCCTGTGTGGGACAGGCGCTGGTGTGTGGAACCAGCTGTGGCCAGAAGACATGTCCTTTACTCAGCGGTGGCTGTGCAGAGCCGGGGAAGCCCACCATGAAGTATGAGCGGGTGACAGATCATGGTCATTGGGAATTCAGAGGCAGTTAGTGCCTAGACGTCTGGGGTCAGGGGTACAGTCAGGGCGGCATGTGGGCCTAGCATGCAGAAGGCTCTAGCTTTGATCCCTGGCACCACAAGAGAAAAACATTCTGGAAATCCACTATTTTTTTCAGAGTTTTAAGTGGCACTTAATTAGGCCATGCCTGGTTGCAACCCTCCTAGAAATAAAGAGGGCAGAAAGCTAATCTGTGTAACATTCAACTTCGGCTCCAGTCAACATAAAAATTATCTTAGACAAACATTGACTAAGATGAAAAGTAAAATTAAAGAAATGAACGCATCACAACAATCTTTGATTATAGAACATCTAAGTATTTGACTAATTTTTTAAATTGAAAACAGTTCTTTCACTAATCGCCTTCCATAAATTGAGAGCAAAGCTTTCCTTGGAGCGGCAGCCCAAACATTTGTGGTCTGGACCTCACTGAGTGTTGCAGTCATAGTCCTGCAGTCGCAGCTGGCAGCACACACCCGCTGCCCTCAAGCTCTGGACCACATGACTCTCTCGTTTCGGGCTTGTAGTGCCCTAGCCCATGCATGAGCTACGAACTCTCACCCAATGTCCTTGGTTCTTCTTTTCTTCAGTTACATTTGTGGGTCCAAGCCCTGCTTATAAGCTGCCACCACAACATGGTCCTGGCCTTGACCCCTTCTCCAGGCAAATCTGACTCTCTGACATCACCAGCTAGAGCCAGCACAGCGGAGGGCTTTCACACCAAGGTTGAGAGGCTTTGATGTAGGATGAGTATCTATCACATAAAGGTTTGAAATTCAACAACTCACCTAGGTTGCATCCATTTGAAATTCAATAGTAATGATTTTTATTAAAGTGTCTGGTACAATATGGTCACTTTCTTTTGCACTTTTATTCTTCTGTATGCACATGTGTGCTAAAATTCTGGTGACATCTATAGTTCCTGAGTAGCGGGGTCTTGAATAATTTTCTTAACTAATTTTTGTATTTCTCTATGCTGCTAGTATCTTTAAATGAGGACGTTTTAAAACTCATCATTTTTAAAGAGGGCTTCTCTGTCATATATCAAAATGTCTTACCCACCCCTACCCCACTGACCTATTTAGCCTATGCCACAATTAAAGTTGTGTATTTATGTGGTCACTAATTTTGCTTATTTATTCATTACCTTTTCTCTTGACTATAAATTCCTCAAAGAAAGGATTGTTTTTTATAATTTATTTATTGTGTGCTTAAGGATCAATTCCAGGAGCACTCTATAGCTATGCTGTATCCTCAACTTTTTTTTTTTTTTGAGACCATGTCTCTCTGCAATGCCGAGGTTGGGCTCAAACTCATGATCTTCCCACCTCAGCCTCCCAGGTTGCTAGGATCACAGGCACATGTTACTGCCCCCAGCTAAGGGTAATGCTATTGTATTTACCAATGTATACTCAAGACCTAATGAGTATACCAATGTATACTCAGCAACAAATGCTGGAGAGGCTGTGGGGAAAGAGGAACCATTCTCCACTACTGGTGGGAATGCAGATTAGTACAACCAGTGTGGAGGATCCTTTAAAAACTAGAACTGGAAATCCCATTCAATCCAGCTATCCCCCTACTGGGAATTTTCCCAGAAGAACTGAAAACATCATACCATAGCGATATCTGTGTACCTGTGTTTATAGCAGCTCAATTTGTAATAGCCAAATCTTGGAAATAACCCAAATGCCCATCATTTGAAGAATGGTTGAAGAAAATGTGGTATTTTTATACAATGGAATATTACTCAGCTATAAAGAATGATAAGCTGGAAGACTTCATATATAAATGGGTTTATATTGAACATATACTCATTAGTGAAATAAACCAGACTTACATGTGTAAATATCATATAGTCTCACGAATATAAGAACTCTAAATTTTTTTCTTTCCTTACCAATATCAATTGGAAGGTGTGTCATGCCCACACCCTGTGCTCTGTATAACTATTGTGAGGACAATATGCAGTGTGTCAACTGTTAAAAAAAAAAGTAATGTTTATTGAAAGTGTTAATGTTTAATTGTTTGATCAATCTTATATACCTATATCTATTGATCTAAAGTGATCCGATGATGAAAATATGTAATACAACCACTGTTAAATTTAAAATAAATAAATAAAGACCTAATGAAGGGACTCATACAGAACAGATGATAAAAATATCTATTTCTTCATGAATGAATGGAACTAATAGAAGTACGATGGGACTTCCACATATATTGGAGGAAATTAACAATTCTGGTAGGGAAATCCAGGGAGACATCTCAGAGAAGGAGACATACGAACCGAGTCTTGAGCAAGTGATAGCATTATCCCAGGCAGCGAAGCAGAAGAGCATTCTGGTCAATGAGAAACTCAGGGCAGAAGTCAGAGACACGAGAGATACACAGGTCTCTAAAACAAAAGGTGGGTGTAATTAGAAGACAGAGTTATACAGGGAAGCAGAGGGACCAGGATAGGTTGGAGCCATTTGTGAGCAGCCTTGTCCCTTAAAAAACAGGTCACCAGTGTTCATCTAGGAACCCAGTATCCCAGAGAAAGCCTGAAGAATTAGATCAGAAGGATTTTTTATTTAATAACTTTTTATTTTGAAATAACTTTAAATTTTCAAGCCAGGCGTGGTGGCGCACGCCTGTAATCCCAGCACTCGGGAGGCTGAGGCAGGAGGATTGATGCGAGTTCGAGACCAGCCTGGGCTACAAAAGTGAGCTCAGGACCAGCCTCAACTGCATAGCTAGACCCTGTCTCAAAAAGACAAAAAAATAAAAATAAAAATAAAAATAAATAAGTAAATAAATAAATTTTCAGCAAAGTGACAGAAATAGAGTTCCCATAGGTCCTTTATCCATTCCCACTAATGTAAACAACTTGCACAAACAATATAATGCAGAACATGAAGGAATTAATGATACTAACGAAATACCTGTACCTCGTATCCGATTTGTTAGTGTGGACTCTCTTCTCTCCTGGGACCCATGCCAGCAATTCTGTGTTGCCCTGGGCTGTGTGTCGCCTCAGTCTCTGCCTATCTGTGGAAACCTCTTGTCTTTCCTTGCCTTTCATGAACTTGACATTTTCAAAGACTACTGTCCTGGCATTTTATAGAGCTTATCTGGAGCTTTTTGTGATTAGATTTAGATTATGTATTCTAAGCCCTTCTCTGGTTATTATTCTGAGGTTACAGTATTGATAACATGGTACTACTGGTGATGGTAACCCTAGTCAGTTGGTTAAGGTAAGTTCCACAAACTTTCCCGCTGCAAAGTTATGATTTTTGCCTTAATACATTGAAGTATTTAAATAATTATTATTATGTATATTTAACTCATAAATGTATGAGAAGACAAATATAATATAAATGATTACCATGGTGAAGTAGATTAGCATATCCATCATATTACATAGCTGTAGCAGATACTTTTTGACCAAACGAGTATTTTGTTTTTTCGTCAAGTTCTGTCCAAAAACCTAAGTATCCAACAAAGAAGCTTGCCCACAACCGCAAGCACTGTAATAGTGATTTTTTCAATTTTCTTCATTTCTTCCACATTTATTAATTAGAATTCTTCTGCAAGGAGGAGATGTACCTTCTCCCCATTTACATTATACTTAGTCATGCACATAAGTATGAATTTATAGATATTCATCTCATTTTCTGGCCCAGAATTCATTATCTTTTCTATTCATTTTGTTGCTCATAATCAGCGGCGCTGTGCCTGTGGCACGTATGCTACAGCCTAAACATTTCACTTTTGATCACTGAAACTCTTTCTGGTTGGTTACTGTCCCCTTTCAATATACCTCTATCAACAGAAGTCTCATTTCAGCTCTTATTTCTGGATCCAAAATGTATAATCGATATTCAGAAGTGGACAGAAAATGTTCAAGTAAGGGGAACAAAGGAAGAGGCGACAGAAAGAAGGCACAAAAAACAAAGTACAGAAAGAAAATAGTAGAAATAAAGTTTTTGCAAATAAGGAAGAGAAGAGTGATTGAACGCAGGGGAGAGGAACGGGGGAAAAAAGAGCAAACAAGATGTATCACGTGCAGGTACAAACTTCCTATGATGACCATTATTATGTATATCTAAATGTGTCAATAAAATAAAAATTGCAAAAAAGGAATAATTGCAACCTTAATATAAAGTCAGACTAGACTGGGTGTGGTGGCATGCACCTGAAATCCCAGCACTTAGGAGGCTAAACGCAGGAGGATCACTGCAAGTCTGATCTGTGTAGTGAGATCCTAGAGACCCTGGAGACCCTGACCTAAATACTATATATATATATATATATATTCAGACTCATGGAAAGACTGCTGCAATGCCCTGAGAAAAACAAAGCCTTTCATTCCTCCTCTAATTCTGGAGTACACTGACTGGAAACCTGGGGGACCTAAGGCTGATAATGTTATTTTAAGTTATCTGCTGCAGAGTGAGAAGCAAGATGCTCCCCAGGAGAGGGCATCAGGGTCACCTGTGGAACCCCAGGAGCCTGGTCTCCTTCAAGGCTGCAAAGAGCAACTGCTACCTTCTCTCTACAGCACCTCTTAAATCAGTTTTGATGGAAAATGAAAATGAAAAGAAAATATATTACAAGAAATTTTGGAAGTGGAGACATGAGCGGTTGGCTCACCTCCATCCAAACTACCCTTGGCTCCAGGGTTATGGTCCTTTTATAACAGAGCTTTGGTCTACAGATTCGCTGAATTCTCAGGTACCTCAGCCTTTGAATTAGGTCAAACTGAAAGGTAAAAGTACATTATTGGGGCCTGGGAGATAGCTCAGCAGCATAAGTGCCTGCCTGGCAAGTACAAGGTCCCAAGCTCAAGCTCAATCTCCGGTACCACAAACAAACAAACAAACAAACAAACAAACAAAAAGTACATTATTACTGCTCTAAAATATAATCCAATATTTACTGAGGTTCTGGCATCAAAGATAAAAGAAACTAAGAACTTCAAAGGTTGATGCAACTGTCTGGCGCCCTTAGGAAAACTGGAATTGATATTAAATTTCTTCAAAGACATGGGGTAGAAATGTTTGAGATGGAAGTTGCTGAGGTGCCCAGCGGGAGAGCCCACAGTGCACCTAAGGTCCTTGTTGCTTTAAACTCCCCGCCCCTTCTGCCTTTTTTCCTCTCACTGGCCTTGTTATTCCTCAGGACCTAGGTTGGATCAGTTAGCACAGCCTAGAGGGCCAGCTGCAAACTCCCTGATGCCGCTCGCCAGTGGATGGTGAAGAGCTGGTTGGAAGGGGCCAATTTCCTTCAAAGGTCAGGAATCTGATCCCTACTGTTCTGCACAATCAGCTGGGCCTAAAACTCTCTGAAATCTTAATAGCAGAGACATTTCACCATTTTACCCAAACTTGGCTCTCAAATTCATACAAAGAGACACAAGAGAAAATGTGCCTATCAGTGAGTCCCTTTACCAACCACCGGAGAGAGCGTAGACTTGGAACACTGAGCCTATGAAAGCGCATGGGAGTGGCATCAACCAATAAGTTTGTAGCCTGGATGGAATAAAAAGGGAATAAAAGAAGAGGTAAGGAGCATCTGGTAGCTGTTGTCTCCCTAACTTGCCGTTAACTGTTTCGCCTCTCACACACACCCTGTCATATTGCTCTGCCTTAAAGCCAGTCAACTATGGACTGAAAGCTCTACAAACTGTGAGCTAAAATATATCTTTCAGCTGGGTGTGGTAACACATGCCTATAATCCTGGCACTTGGGAGGCTGAGGAAGGATGGTCCCTGTGACTCCAAGGATAGCCTGGGCTGAATAACTGAGCTCAAGGCCAGCCTGCACTATACATCAAGAGCTCATCTTAATCATCATTCAATCAATCAATTAATCAATCTTTCTCCCTTAATTTATGGGTATCAGGTAGTACTCAGTTCAAAAACTCAATTCATTCCACAATTCTGGTCATAAACTAAATTGATCTCAAACTGAATCAAAGGGGCCAGGGAAATAGCTTAGTAGAATAAGCGCTTGCCTGGCAAGTGCAAGGTTCTGAGTTCAACCCCTGATACTGAAAAAAAAAAAAAAAACTGAATCAAATTTCCCATATAATTCAATGTAAATAAGGTTAATCTATTCTGAATCATCTGTATTATTAACCAGAGCAATACAAAGCAAAGTATAGTACCGCATGAAGAGAGAGGATGCTATTTTTAACACAGCTCTTGAGATGGGGGAGAGCTCTCCTTCAGGGGTTTCCTCTTCTGTTTGTGTCTTGGATGCAGGGTCAATTTCGATGAAAAAAGAAATCTTTCCAGTGGCATTTGTTCTTGTCCTCCATTACCCACCCCAAATAACAGACCATGTTATCACTCATTAGATTCAACACTCGGTTCGTTGCCTTACGTTGAGGTCGTTCTTCTCAAATCCTGGCACTCACTCCATTCATCCATAATAAATGCTATCACATCGTTGCTAATCTCCTCCCTGTCTTCCTCTTCCTCTGAAGAACACTCTTCAACAAGCCCATTCTGCTGCTCATTTTGACTTCAACAAGATTTTCTATCAGCTCCTCCTTACGGTCCTCAACAAGCCCTTCCATGTCTGTGCCATCAACATCCAGGCCCATATCCTTGCCCACAGACACAATGTCCTCCACTACCTGTTCCTCAGATGCTTCAAAATCATATTCAGTGACACATTCTGGCCATAACATGCTGAAAAGGTCTGTTATATGACATCTTCCCAGGATGATTCCTTGTCAGTCAAGTCACACTGATACAGTGGAGGACATTGAAATATTTCTTTCAGTACTCTTCCAGAGTTGAGGCCAACTCTTCAATTATATTAAAATGCCTGGTGAAGAGCACCTCTGTGTACAGCTCCCTGGGGTTGCAGATCAGCTGATGGTCCATAGGCTGCAGAAGAGATGCTGTGTTTCTGGGGAGGAACTTGGCCTTTTTTTAAAAAAAATTCATTTATTTTTTTCTTGTTTCAGAATCTTTATTTGTTTATTCACTCATTTTTATGGCCAGCTCAGCCCGCCCTGAGGGCAGGGCTGGTGCAGCATGTGGTGCCGGGGATCGAACCACGATCCCTGAAGCCGCCCAAGCTTTTCCAAGCAGGCGCTTTAGACCACTGAGCCATCCCGTTAGGCCCCCAGGAACTTGGCCTTTACGAGGTCATTCTCAGCCTGCACATCATCCAGCAAGGCTAGAGGGTGCACTGGGGTTTTGTTCATCACCTTTCATCCTGATGGATGTCAGGAAGATTTTTCTAACAGTGGGAGAACACACCCCATGCACTCATTTCAGGAACAAGTGCCTTGAGACCCAAGCTTTCACAGTGGCCCCCCACATGACAGGCAGCCTGTCCTTGTGCACGTTCTGTGCCTTGAATGCATGAAGGGTCTGGGAACGGTGTACTAGCAGTGGCTTAAGCTTCAGATTAGCACTTGCACTCCCACACAGCAGAACAGCTAGTCTGAACATGGTCCTAGACCACAGCAGTGTCTTTCCCTGTGTGGTATAGGGTTTTGGGCATATTCTTCCCAGAGAGCCCTAGTTCATCATAGCTGAACACTCATTGAGAGGAATATCTCTCTGCCTTCATGAATTCTGTGAATTCTTCCCTGTAGGCTTTTGCAGCTGCCTTGTTGTAACTGGAAGCCTCACCATGTCTTATCGCCCTGAGGGTGCCACTTCCCTGTGGAATTCATTAAACCACCTTCTACTGGTCTTAAATGCATCACTTATTGGCCTCGTAAAGGGATTTTCCTGCCATAAATCACTGTGCAATTTCCTGACTTCTTCACATCACCGATGCCATCACCTGCCAGCTGTGTCTCATTGAGCTACACAACAAAAGCTCTTCCACCTCTTCAGGCACTTGTGTCCTCTACTTGGTTAATACCATTACTCCTTTGCCATGTCAGCTTCTTTGATGGCATTTTTTTTTTTTTTTTTTTTTTTTTGTACAGAGTCTCACTACTGACTCATAACGATCCTCCTGCTTGTACCTCCCAAGTACTAGGATTACAGGCGCACACCACCACAACCTGGTCTCCATCGCTGGCCCAGCGTGCCTGAGAGCGGGGCAGCGTGGCAGGCAGGGCCAGGAACCCAACCCTGGCCCCTGAACTTCCCTAAGCAAGCACTTAATCCACTGAGCTGTACCACCAGCCCTGGCATCTTTTTCTTCAAAATAATTAAGATTGCCAACTTTGCCGTCTTGTACTCCGAGGCCAGTTCAGTTACACAAGTAGCATGCTAATGCTTTTGCAGAATTTCCTTCTTCAGTTTAGTGACTGCTTTCTTCAAAATCTGCTTCACATTTTCACGTTTTGCTTTCTTGCTCCCTTCATTACTTTCCTGCCCTCTCTTCACCTTCGTTGCCATTCTGTGCCTTCCTTTTCATGCCATGGTTGCTGTTCATGTTCTTTGGAGCTGCTCTAGATGGAACAATACTGTACAGTACTGTATTGCTAACACACACACACACAAAAAAAAAAAAAAAAAACAGCTTTGCAGCGAGTGTGCACAGGTCTGTCTGTGACCTGAGTCTTGACTAGAAGAAGCTACAATCACGTATCAGAGCTGGAAATATGACTGTGTCTGTGTTCATGTGGAAAAAATGGCTATTGTTGTGTTTGTCACCTGATAGGAAGTTCATGAATAGATGCAAAATTTTGCTGAATACTTCTATGCACAAATTGAGTTGTTTGCAAACAGAATTCGTGAACCCAGGGATTACAATATTTGCTCCAGCAGAGAGAAAGTAACTAAAACAAAGCCCATGAACTTGAAGGCGTATGTGCCCAGTCACCTTGCTAGGCACCTCTACAATAGTGTAGGTGCTACACAAGCTCTCCTCCTAACCTGCTCAGAAGTGCACGGCCCCCTTGACCACAAGGGGCAGCAGCGAGCTCCACAGAGCCCCAAAACAGCACCTTGGGCCTGTGGGGAGCTGCTCTACAGCCAAATTCAAGTTCTTGGTGCATGGAGTCTCTGCATGTCTGTGCCTTCTGCTTCAGAAACCACACAGCGCACCCTCAGGAATCACTGTCCCAGGGCAACATGAGCACATCGCTGGTGTTTTGACATTTCCACAGCAACTAGAATAACTGCGGTGGTAACTGCAATTCAGTTTAGATAGTTATGAAATTCTCACCCTGACACCCAAGATTAGTGAATGCTTTAGTTCCTGCACCACAGTTTCAACCCAAGGACCTTCTAGCAGCCCTTCGAAAGCACAGCCTGCCGGGCTGCTAGGTGGAGCCTAGGCCTCTGCTTCTACTTCCTTTGTCCTTCAGAAGCATCTTGGGTGAACCAGTAGCACTGCTCTGCCTCCCAGTTTGTCTTCACTCGCTAGGTTCCACCCCAACGCCAGCTTTGTCTAGCTACTACCAGTATGAGTTGCAATTGAAAAAAACAGGTGTATAGCAATACATTTCACATTCTAAAATTCTCCTTACTGCCAGTATATTTGAAATTCAATTGCTGCTCACAGTTGACAACTAAGTGACTATAATTCTTGGAGAAAATGGTTACAGCTTTAGCACTTTCCACTTCACTCTCCCACTCTGCAATCATCCTATTAATGGAAATGGTTTTAAAACAACGTCTTGGTCAAAAACTTTTTTACAAATTTCTGATTATGCACCAAGCCTCCGACTGCATCTTCAGTCTCCTCCCAAGGCTCTTTGCCTTTGTGCCTCTTTGCAAAGCTTGTATTTGCAATTACTCATGAAGAGTGAGCCTGGAAGCCAAGTTCAATAGAAAAGTTTGCAGAATGTCTGCTTTCCTGGGGTTCAAAGGGGAATTCATTAAAAAACATCTGACTGTTATTTCCATTTTATGTCTTGCATTTTGAAGTTCAGTGCCATAATTAACCTCTCTCTTTGCTCTAAGCAGACTCACACTCAGCTTCAGTTCTTTATGAAAATGGTGTTTAATGTTTATAATTCCATATGGTAAGTCAATTGGAATAGAAGAATATGGAAATCCTACTAGGCTTTTAGAACAGAGAAATTTCTTTGTGTTGCTCCTCCTGAGGGGTGAGGTAATGGTGAGGTGCTAATTAAGTTTGGGAACAAAGTGTCTGAAGAGGTGCTGAGCAAATCAGCAGGAACTCTGAGGATCACACAAGTTCGAACTTGCAGACCAAGGGTCAGTAGACGATGCACAGTTTAGGCTTCATTTCTTTTAATATGGTTCCACATCCTGCAGGAATCTCCAAAAGAGATTTCAGAGGCAAAACAAAGCCTTCTGATCCTTGCAAAGAATTTAGATTTTCAGAGAAGCGGCAGGAACTGGAAATGCCCAGGAGACCCTGCAGACTCAGACTCCACACAACTAAGCCTCAGTTGCCTATCCAAGGGTGGTGACCTAGGGCACACCTGCTTGTCATCATGCCAAGCCAACCAAGTTGATTCCTCATCTGAGGCACCAGATATAGTACCCTGAAGGCCATATGAATACTTGGGAAGGAGTAGCAGCGCCAGGAGATGATGTCATGAGCTGAGACTTGTTGGAGGTTTGGCCAGGCACTTGGAACCCGAAAGGCTCACCAGCGCTGGTCTCCCCAGTTGTTAAATGGACAGGGTGCTCCCTCCCCTGACTCGAAGTCTACAAGGGGCGCACACATAACCGCATCTTTATTCCTTCCTAATGGTCAGCTCCCCCTCCCATCCGCCTTCCCACCAGCAGTACACCACCGTCAAGGCCACTGCCAAGGCCCCGGCTAGCGATCCTGGGGGCAGTCTCTCGCCTTGGCACATCCCCACTTCTCTGCTGCCAGAAGGACTTTCCTAAACTGCAAAGCTGCATTTAGTGGAACTTTGTAGGCTTTTTCATTTAAGAACTCCAAATACAAGACAAAATCAGGAGGTCTGGGAGGGATGATAAGCACAAGATCCGGAAAGACCCGTTCTCAAAGTGGAGTTTCTTTTTAAGTCATTGTTTTTAATCTTAGTCTTGCTGTTCTGCTTTCTATTCTACAACATGAATTTCAGTTTTAAAATGAAACTCACATTTCCTCTAACACTCAAGCACAATTGATCCACAGGAAAATGCTGGTTTAGCCTGTAGCTTCAGGACTCCTCCAAGCTTGTAGCCCGAGAAGCCGGGAACCTAGCTGAAAGGCACATTTCTCCATGTTTCTCATGGAGCTTCTTTTTAAAATTAGTATATGTTTGCAGTTATTGTGTGGAGTTGGTACATGTGTATACGACACCTTAAATTTTTTGTCTACTTTTTAAATCCTTTATCCTCAGCCCTCCCTACTCCTCCCCACTCTTGCTCTTTTCTCCATTTGCAAAGTTCTATTTTCATTGTTCTTCTCTTCAATTCATTTTTCATCCTTTCATTTTCCTTCTTCCTCATCCAGTGCTTGCTCTCCCAGCTCTTAGAGAAAGATCTCCTTACTTGCTATTTACAGATCTTCTGTTTTCACACACACACACACACACACACCCTGCAATCCCAGCATTCAGGAAGTTGAAGAAGGAGGAAGGAGGATCCTTGTGAGTTCCATCCTAGCCTGGGCTACATAGAGAGACCCTATCTAACACACACACACACACACACACACACACACACACACACACATATATATATATAGTAGGTAGAAGATCATGTCATTTGCAAATAATGTTACTTTGACTTGTTGTTTCCAAACATATAACCCTTTATTTCTTCCATTTGTTGCTTGCTCTAGCTCATGTTTCAAAGACAATACAGGAGTGGAGATAACGTGCACCCTTACCTTGTGCCTGATTTTAGAAGGAAAGCTTTCTGTGTTTCCTTTGTTTGTCTCTGCAGCTGTACCACCATGCCCACTTTTGCTGGCCCACAGGGCACTCCCAGGGTTCCAGGCCCCATGGCATGTGGTGCTGAGGATCGAACCCGGGTCCTTGAGCTTGCCAGTCAAGCATTTAGCTATCTTCCCCAGCCCTGTATCTATTCATTTTGATTGGATGTTTTACTTTGGAGGGTCTAACTATTTTAGTTCTTTAGTTCTTTAATTCTGGACATTAGTCCTGTGTCTGAGGAATAGCTGGCAAAACCTTTTCCTTTCTATAGGTTGTCTCTTCTCTGTTAGCTGTTTTCTCTGCTGTTCAGAAGCTTTTTCTACTGTAGAGATCTTTCCTCTCCCTTGGATAGATTAATTGGTGTTTACCTTTATGCTGTTGTGAACAGTATTGTTTTCCTAGTTTCCTTCTCTGTGAGTTCATCACTAGTGTATAGGGACGCTACTGATATTTGTGTGCTTGCTACATTGTTGAATTTGGTAATTAATTCTAAAGTGTCTTTCAGTGGAATTTTTTCGATCTTGTAGGTAGAAGATCATGTCGTTTGCAAATAATGTTACTTTGACTTGTCGTTTCCAACATATAAGTAACCCTTTATTTCTTCCATTTGTTGGTTGCTCTAGCTCATGTTTCAAAGACAGTACAGGAGTGGAGACAGGGTACACGCTTACCTTGTGCCTGATTTTACAAGGAAAGCTTTCTGTGTTTCCTCTGTTTGTCTTTGAAGCTGTCCACCTCCAGGCAGCTTCCTGCTATCTGATCGTATTCAGTTCCTTGCAATCCAGTCACCACCTTACAATTCTAGCATATTTGCTTATGTTATTTTCCCAACCTAGAAAGCGTTTCATCCCCCAACTACTTATTTATCTTTTCAGCTCACCCAAGAAACCACCTTGCCCTAGGAAACCTTCCATGACAGACTGCAAAAGGCTGAATTACCCACCTCTACTCTTACCTGACCAAGACCCAGACCCCTCTCACAATGTATTTTCCACTAGATTGAAACCATGTCTGTTTTCCCCACTGCTCTGAGTTGCTCCAGGTAGTTTTGAGGATTTATGTATATGGGACTTCCAAAGACCAACCTCCAGCCTGGCATATGAACAACTGGGCGGCCAGTATGATAATAACATGTTACCCATTCATTCCCTCTATCAAACAAAATTATCTCTGGACACAGGGACACACCACTCCAGGGTGTGGTAATTGTCTTCCGTCCCTGAGGCCCTCCCAAGCAGCTCTCAGGCAGTAGATTCTCAATGAAAGTCTGCCAAGTATTTGGATCAGCACCATTTTCCTCTCATATCAAGCCTACTGTCTTTTGTCAATCTTATTTTCTGTAGATTCCTGATGTCTCTGATGTCTCACAAACTAACCAAACATCAATGCTGACTAGGCATTCAATAAATGTACTGTAAACACTTATAGGTGAATGAACAAAGGAATTGTTTTCATGTGTGTTGCTATGTTTCTTAAAAAAAGTATGCACACCCCCTTTAACATTTACCCTGACATTGCTCTATTTACCAAGCTGCTAAGGAAATGATTTGTCACTGAGAAATGAAATCTTGACAAGTCAGTGATGACTGAAATTTCTTTTTAAGTTTATCTGTAACTGGTGTGGTGTTTTTTTGTTGGTTTGCTTGCTTTGTTTTTTGTTTGTTGTTGTTGTTTTCCCCCTAAACAGAAGTGTTGTGGTATTTTTAAATTGGAGGTTTATGTTTTAAAATTTCAGGCTACTATACTTTCGTGTAGCTTCGAGTTCTGATTTAATGGGTATAAAACTGTTGTCTGCAAGGAAAAGTTACCTACATTTGAATGCTAGTAAACATGAATTTAAAGGGTCTGGGGAGATAGCTCATGGTCTGAGTGCCTGTCTGGCAAGGGCAAATACCTGCGTTTGATCCCCAGTACTGAGTGCCATGCCAGTCCCAGAACTCTGGGGGGTGGGGAGCTGGGGGAGTGTGCAGGCTACCAAAACTGGGCATGGTGGTGCATGCCTATAATCCCAGTGCTGGGGAGGCTGGAACAGGAGGCTCACTATGAATCCAAGCTGCATAGCAAGACCCTGTAACACCCTGAAACACCATGCTATAGCTGAGTAAGTGTTTGGTGTTCCTCATAGCCTACAGTGAATGCTCTGTGGACATTGTCCCCAGTAATTATGCTTTCCCACTCAGGCCCAAACATGTGATAGAAGATCCAGTGTCTCTGGCATTTTAGAGAAATACACAATTTTAGTTGACACCAATGATACTCTTTCCTTAACCACCATTTGGTTACAGTCTGACTGCCAGGGACTCACAGGACATACTTCATTTCTAATCAGGCATAAGCCAAATAGAAACTTCAAGTTGGGAAGGATTTTGTCTTTCCCGAACCCTTAGGCCAGCGATGTTCGTTTGGTTGGTCAGTTGGCCAATTGGTCAGTTGGTTGATTAGTTGGGGCTATTGTTTTAGTTTGGGTTTGGGAATGTACTTTTTTCAGTGCAGAGATCAAACCCAGGCTGTTGTACAAGCTCCCAAGTGCTCTGCTATCCTGCTTTACACCTTATTCCTTCCACACTTTTACCAGTAAAGTGTTTCTGGTCAAATATCCCCAATATAAATATAAGCATTTATATATTATATAAATGCATTACCATAATACTATAACCATGTCATTGGAAAATTCACCAAAACTGAAATGTAGAAGGTGTCATAAAAAATGAGCAGAAATAAAAGTTCCTGTTTGCTTCTTCCATACCGTTGGATTGTTTCATAACTGGCAAGCTGGCTACACTAGACACAGCTTATTTCTAGAAGGTGTGAGGGGAATAAGACTGTCTAAATCCAGACCGTCAAGTACAAGTGGTTCCATCTTGCTCATTGGCACTATCCTTTCGATAAGTTCCACCAAAAGCAATTGGTTTACTTTTAAGAAGAAAACAATAACTCAGTGATTGAATGATAGCTTAAAGGGTTTATTTCCAATGGAACTAACTTTTTATGGTCATGCTAAATGCGCTATTACATGCTGGATGAAAAGAACTAGACTGCTGATTACATTGTAGGATAAAGAAAAAAAGCAATAAGGCTGCAGTACATCTTTGAAGCACATCAGACTGGTCTGGTAAGGAGAAGGAAGGCTTTAACTTGTAAGGCTACAGACACTGAGCGACTTGAATTTCTGTCCCATGAAATCAGTAGTCGTCATCATGCACTTTGCAAAATGCTTAAGATTTGTGATAATAACAAGTGCTGCAGTGGCATTCTGTGTGATTCTCCACTCTGGTATGTCCTGAAACTATGGCCTAAGGAGCAGAGCAAAAAGGAGAAAAAGACAAAGTTGGGGAACGTTAAATTAAATTATAGTCATCTGAGCTACATAGATGGTTGCTCTACATACATGCTCCTTCTTTCTCCATGGTATTTTCACCCTAAAAGCTTGGATTCACTTTTTTTTCTAGCCCGTACTTCCATCTGAATCATTCTGGCCTGTACTCTCAAGGTAGCTGATTTTTACTCTATCTTCTTTTCTTTTTCAAAATGGTGTTAGGAATTAAACCCAGAGCATTATGCAGGCTAGAAAGTGCTCTGCCTCTGATCCCTATCCTCAATCCTAAAAACCGAACCAGTTGATCTCATGGTGCTGGGATCAAACCAGGGAAGGCAAGTACTTTGTCCCTGCCCTACATCCCAACCCCCCTGACTCTTTTTGAAAACTTCACTTTTTATCGACATAGAATAGTTGTACATATTTATAGGGTAAGGTGTGATAATTGGTCACATATATGCAATGTGTAATGGTCAAATTAGAATGCCAGCAATTTCCTCTTTTTTATTTCTTTGTGTTTGGAAACTCTGAACACATCTTTTCCAATCCTCTATAAAATACAAAATGAATTGTGGTGAACTATTGTCACCCGACTGTGCTAGGAAACCTTACAAAATTTACTCTTGCTGTGTAGCTGTATTTGGTCCCACTTTCCAGCCTCCCTCTGTCCTCCTGGCCTTTTCTAGCCTCTAGTGACCACGATTCTGTTTATTATTTTATAAAGTTGGTTTGTTTACCTCAGCTCATTCTTTTAATTAAAGGCCACAAAAGCAACCCTACCCATAGAAACATGCCGCAGAACATGCGTCACCAGACACATGTGGCATTGAAGCCCCTGAGTGTGCTCCACAAGCCTGTCTCTGCTGGGCTGCTGGAAAGCGTCTGGTGCCCTTCTTATTGTTACCTTGGTAAATAATTTGGCCACACAGCATGTGGCCTCAGAAGTGATGTTCTTCGGGACCAGCATCGTCTTCTTGGACCTTGCTGGTGTGGGGTACGCCTGGGAGAAGCAGCAGCCCATGCACTGATAAATGGGGGCACCCAACCTGGAGAAGTATTTGTTTTCCTTTAGCTTGCATTCGGGGCAACCTATCAGATAAAAAAAGACAAGGAGTAAAAATCTCAACAGGGATTCAAGGAAAAGCTATGACTTTTTCCTTATTATGATAAGGCAAATATTTTTACATTTAAAATAAAAAGAAGGCCAGAGCTATTGCTCAATGGCATAAGAGCCTGTTTGGCAAGCACAGTGGTCTGGAGTTTGATCCCCAGGGCCACATAAATAAATAAATAAATAAATAAATAAATAAATAAATAAGAGCTCAATCTTTTTGGCTATATGTTACTATTCATACGGAATATCTATTTGTACAGTTACCTTCCTGGGAAAATAATTTTTGCAGACTTGCATGAGAATCTTAGTTACAACAGTTTTTCTCCCTTTCGGCAATGATAGCCTACCCCAGGGCTAACCGTAGGCTTAGAAAGAATGCAAAACTTATCAGATGAAAATGTCATGTTCGCCTGAAAGAATTTTGCCCAGAAGCAAAATATTTCCCTCTTTAGGATACACGATTATGTTTCCCCATAGAAGCCTGAAATATTGACAGAGAAAAAGATGTCAGAATTAAGAAACCTTGGTGAATGCACAGAGCCTGATATTGGATCAGACATCTGTACTTGAAATGTAGGATTAAAATGTTACCATTTATCTAAAGAAAAACTATACCCAATAGTAGCACAGTTTCAAAGGGAATGGAATTACATTAGCCATTAGATGAGTTTTTTCACAGAATAGAGCAAAACAAATTTACTGCATAAAAATGAATTTTTTCTCACAGTAACTGATGTGAAAATATATCTACAAGGGCGATAGTAAAATCTCAAGACTTCTGGGAGAAGTGGGGGTGGGGAACTGAGTTAATGAAATAAGAATTTTCTTCTTATAAAACTCAGATAAAGAATAATAAGGAACCCATTTCAGATGAAAATGAAAAAGCTGCTATTAAAATGTACTTTTTATGACACTATATTCACTGTACTTCTTATGAATCTCATTTAATTTCATGTTCACAATCTACAAGTGCCTAGATACATATCCAGCAGGGAAGATTTACCACATTAGAAAAAGAGACAGAAAGATAATTAGTAGAATTATTGATGTACATCTAGCAATGGGTACCATCCTTATTATTTGAAACCTAAGTTTAGTCACATACCCAGCATCGCAAACTCTCTGTCAGGAAAAGACTGGAGAACGTGCAGACATACACACAAAGTGGCCAGAATGGCAACTGCATATTTTCTGTAGTAACCCATGGCCCTCCTGCAAAACAGACAATGGGAAACGCTAAGATGGCAATAATTAATCTCAGCTCACCTGTTGTAACATGAACCAGCAGTTTTAACACTCCTGCCAACAGTAATTAGTGCTTGACCTCACTGCAGCGTTCAGCTCCTGACTCGTTCTAAAGCCATATAGATGGAAAACAAGTTCTCTCTGAGAAAGAACTGAATCTTCCCATTTCCCACATAAACATCTAGAGTTGGTCTTGATAGCATCAATAATTGTCTGCTTTAAGATACCATCCCTTGTCGCTGTCTTCTGCCACCATGAACTGTTGCCCTCTGCCACACCGTCCTGCCCTAGAGCCAGCTCATTGGCTCTAAAACCTCAGTAACTGTGAGCTAGGTAAACCTCTCTTCCCTTACTTTTGGGCATCATGTATTTTATCTCGACAACAAGAAAAATAACTAAGAGAGAAAAGGAAAAATGGACAAATTATATTTTATCTAAATTTTTACCTAAATTATGGGTTAAACCTCTGTTAAAAGAATGAAAATAAAAGATAAAGACATGGACAAATATGTATAAACCCCATATTCAACAAAAGATTAGACCCTAGACTATAAAGAGAACTCTCAAAAACACAACATGCAAAAAGTTTAGTTATAAAATGGACGTGGTGTTAAAGAGGATTGACAGATGGAAAATCAACCCATAAAAAGTACTCAACAATGTTAGCTATTAAAAAAATGTAAACTGAAACTATAATTGACAAAATGGCTAAGATTTTTTTGAAAACCAAATGTTGGCATGGATACAAAAAAAATAATAATAAAACATAGATGTTGGGAATGTAAACTGGTAGTCACTCTGAAAAATAATTTGGCAGTTTCCTATAAAGCAAAACATGTTCTTATGACTCAGCAGTTGTACTCTTAGGCATTTGTTTCAGAGAAATGGAAACTATTTTCATGCAAAACTTGTGTGTGAATGTTCATAGAAGCTTTACTTGTAATAACCTAGAGCTAGAAATAATACATATGCCCTTTAACAAGTGAATGGTCATACAAATAATGATATATCCATACCATGAAATACTAGGCAGCATTAAAAAAAAGAAGAAGAAGAAAAACAAAGTATTGATCCATGCAGCAATTTGCGTGGAACTCAAGGGAACTGTGTTGAGTGAAAATTTCAAATCATATGACTGTACTTATATCTTTAGTTGTACTGTAACAGCTGCCTCAGTGACCTGAATCAATTCAAATTATTCACCTTTTGTGGTCATTATGACTCTTTGGAGGAGAGTTAGAAGTCACATGGTGTCAGATCCCATCAATAGAGTACATGACAACCCTCCTTAGCATTTTAAAAAGTCTCCCCATTGGACGGCACTGAGAATCAGCATTCACTATGTTTTTCATCACACTTCATAAAGCCATTGCCAAAAGAAGACTTTCAGAACTGCTTCAGGTAAATCTTATAGAGGTTCCATGACATGGGATATAGCAATAGGTTCAGTAAGGAAGTACATGGGACCTAGCTGTGCTCTATTAGCCCAAACATGAAAGAGATTTTCAAAATTTTCAATGTCACTTTTCTCAAGAATGGTGGAATAATTGTGTCCTAAGCAAGGTGGGCACTTTAAGAGCAATTAATGGCAGTGAATCTTTTGCTATAGTACATTTTAAAATTTTCAAACATACAATCTCTTTTTTGACTGGACTTCATTTCCTAGAATGACTATAAGTTTCCAATCCTCCTGGTTCAGCCTCCCAGGTATCCAGAATTACGGGCTCATTCCTAACTTTAGTTCTGCATCTGGCCTGTGATATTTGTCACACTGTTGTACCTGGGACAAAATTGCATAGAATTATATATTCAACGCTAGTGAAATCTGAACAATCTCTGTGTGTTGTGACAATATCAGATTCCTGGTTTTTGCACTGTACTATACTTATACAAGATGATTATCACTGGGAACATTTATCTGGAGGCCATATTGGATTTCCTTATACATTTTTGCCATTTCCTCTAAATTTATAATTATTCAAAATAAAGTTTTCTGAAAGACTATTCAGAATGAAGTATAAAATTGAATGAATGAAATATGAATCAAAACTTGTAGTTATTTTCTTATAAACTGACATAATACCACATTTTTGCTAGACATCTACTTGTAACACTTGAAGATAATTTTTCAGACACAACTACCATTTTATTGTACAACAGATATTATGAATGGAGATAGATTGTTCAAAAAGAAAAAGCAACTAGAAAACTAGAATGGGTTGAAGAGAAAGAACAGTAGGGGAAAGGGAAAAAATGTAAATCAGTTATACCATTAGTGTCTCTTAGATCATTAAAAGGGGTTTGTGCTAGTATTGATTGGAAAATTATTATGCCCATATCTTGTTCTCTGATCAACTACTTTAAAAATAACAACATATAATATATTAATTATTGTTATACTATTGTTATGAAATTTTGTTTTACCTTTTATCCATAAATTAAAATAATCAGCTATATACAAGCATATCCAAATAAGTGTTGGTCCCTTCAGAAATGAATATATATATAAAACAATTAAGATATTAATTATACATGTAATTATACTATATTACATACAATTATATATGTGATTATATAATATATTATATTAATTATAAAACATAACTATGTTATGTATGTTTTCTATATATATAATTTTCCAAGTTTACTTTCATTGTTTGAAAGTTATTTAATACTTATTTTTCAAAGCATAATATTTTGAATATTCTTAATATCAGTAACGCATTTTGCTTAGAGAGCAAGTTAAGTTTCTAAAACAACCCAGAATCATTTGGAGCCAAGTTTAGTGCACAGAGTGTATGACTGGCCAGGAGGTAAGCTTCTTAAATCAGAAACATTGCTTGATTCTAAAAGTGCTGAGCTGCTTTTGCTGTGGACTTCATGTACTGTCTTGGAAGGCAGGCCAAACACTTGGTCAACGTGCTTGAAGAGACTATCAGTCCCCTCCAGAGCTCACAGGAGTTCCTCTATTTTTTGTATGGTTCTCATAAGCTGTCATTCTGGAATTTTCATTAAGAGCTCCGGGTATACCTCAGCAGTGTCTCTGCACAGATCTGTCAAAATATGAGATCATAGACCTGATGGTTTTGTGTTTACTCTTGGCATAAAAATATCAGAAAGTTTCTAGAGATATGTGCATATGTGCACACATTTATACACACAGATGTACCAGTGTGTACACACATGCAGTATATACACGTGCAGTGGACATACAGATGTGCTTATGTGTGTATGTGTAACTCCAAATAAGGATCACTACAAAGCATGATACATAAAATTTAAATGTATGTATGACACAAAGTCAGTATAGGTATATCACATAAAATTTAATTTTTGTACTTTGAACAAGAAATGCTAGCCAGGCATGGTGGTGCAAGCCTGTAATCCCAGCACTGAGGAGGCTGAGGCAGGATGATTGTTGCTAGTTCATGGCTAGCCTGGGCTACAAAGGGAGCTCAAGACCACTCTGAACTGCATAGCAAGACTCTGTCTCAAAAAGACAGAAACAAAACAAAATGTTGAATACATATCAGCCATAAAACATCCAAATTATTTATAGATTTCTAAGATTTTTCTCACTTACAGTTTATAATGGAAGAATTTGAAGAAAATTATAAAGAAATATCTGTAATTTCTTTTCACATATATTCCTAATTTTTATTAAGCTTCAGTTACCCATAATTGATTAGGATGATAACTCTGAGTAACGGTGAGGATCCTGAGGGGGGAAAGGGTCTTAAGGAACATTTGTTTCCAAATAGCTCTGTTTAATAATAAATGGGCCTGTTTCGGCCTCCAGAATAGCTACATGGTCCTGGAGGGACTATATTTTTATGAATAAAATATTAGATGTCTTTCTTCAGTTAAAAAAAGAACTAACATTTTATAATATAGAACTACTGTATAGACTATGTAGCTGTAGAAATAAAACATAGGTACATTATTCTTTCTGCCTGACATATATGTTTGTGTGTAAGTAACTATGTGTTTTCATTTCATGCCTAACTGAGTAAGTATTAGAATGTGGTCTGAAGACCCCAAGCATATTTAATGTGTCTGAGACAGAAGTCGAAATATTTTTTTTTTATAATAATAAGACTAAAAAGATACTTTAGGGGCCAGGGAGATAGCTCCGTGGCACTAGAGCCTGCCTGGCAAGTACAAGGTCATGAGTTTGAAACCCGGTCCCAAAAAAAAAAAAAAAAAAAAAAAAAAGCTTTGTTTTTGTTCTTCAGCACTTGAAAGTTCAGATAAATTATGTGCAGGCTCCTTGATAAATCATAGGGCAATCAGTGGAATACATAAGCACAGAAGATCTGGCTGTGTTAGGCCAGACATTAAAGAGATATTTTTCTTGCCACTATCTTCCATTATGGAAATTGTCATTTTAAAATGTATGTTATTTCTATTCACATAGGTGGGTTTATTGCTGTTCTTTTCATGAATAAATATTTTCAAAACTTTTTCTAAAAATTTCTAAACCACTCAAAATTAATAGAGACAATCCCATAAGTAAATTCTCATTGGGCTTTTCAATTATTTTTTAAAATGTAAATGGATGCTGAGATCAAAAAGTTGGAAAACTGCTTCCCTAATTGATTGACAAAGCCATAAGGGAAACTTCAGAATTAAGTTGGTTTCTTTTTAAGCTAGTATCACTTTTGTGCTTTGATGTTGTAACTCATATATTATAAAAATTCAGCCATTATGCAGTGAACAATTATATCAGAATTAATTCAGAGAGAAACTTTTATAACAAGGTTTTAAAATGTGAAAAATTTAAATCAATGCAAATGTAGCACTTCATGTTATGACAAAGTAAAAAAAATATTGAAAAAATGGAACCAAAGTCATTAGTGCTGCAGCTTACAATACCAAAAAGCATTTTCTTTCTTTGTCTCTCCCTAAAAGGACATTAATCAAGAAGAGAAGAATAAACTCTCAAATTCTAAATGTTTTTGAAAGCTTTTTTATTTTCCTATGCTGAGGATCAAACCCAAGGCCTCTCATCAGCTCTCCACTGCTGTGCTGTCATCCTAATTACCTCCATTTTTTTTTTTCTATCTTAGAATTTGGAAGAAATAACTAAGAATTGAGGCAAAAATAATAATAATAATAATAATACATATAACTATCATTTTGTAGTAATCCGCCAAGTCTACAATCAGATTTACTGATCACATCTCCTTTGGTATGCCAAGAGAATAACTTACCACTCTGTGGGCCCTGCCCATCGCAAACTAATCTTCAGGTCTCCTGCCACCCACCACATCAAAATAAAATGAATCCAAGAACATCATATGTTCTTTCAACTTGACATGAAAGCTCTTTCTCCACCTTTTTACTGCTTCTTTTTTAGAGATCTCTAAGCAGTGCCCAGGAAGCCTTTCTCATCCCAAAGCCACTACCTTCACTCATCACTAAACTCTTAAATGATGTCCCACGATCCAGCCAATTAGGTACCTGGGAGAGCTGTGTAAGTATAAACCCCTACCCATCTAATCCTAAACCAACCTGGCATAAGGCACAAGAGAGATGTTCAGTCAAATTACGGTTAATTGAGACTTTAGGACAATTAGAATACCAAAGTTGTAGTCGTAGAGCTGTCACTCACAGCAAGATAGCCCTTGCATGACAACTGGAATCACTGCTCAGTGAAACAGAATATGTTCAGGTAAATTCACCAGAGACAGTACATTCTACCTTGTCTGTGTAATTTGTAGCTGACCAGTACCATATGGGAATCTTTAAGTTTTAAATACAAAATGACCAGATCCATTTTGTAAGTCATATGAACTTCAAATAACACATTAATACAATCAGGGTTTAAATTGGGCTTCTCTTATTTTCTATGAAATTTGTTCATTTATTTTTATTTTATTTACTTTTTTTTTTTTTTTTTTTTTTTTTTTTTTTTTTTTTTTTTTTTTTTTTTTTTTTTTTTTTTTTGTATTTTAGGGAAGGGTCTACAGGCTGTTCAGGGTCTCCGTACTAGATGAGACTCATGGTGATCTGCCTGTTTACAGCCTCCCAAGAGCAGGGATTACAGGCATGTATCACCATGCCCAGTCTCAATTGCCATCTCAGCATGCCCCAGGGGTGGAGGCGGTGTGGCAGGCCCAGGGCCTCAAACCCCAGCCCTTGTGCCTGCTTGCAGACACTTTAATCCACTGAACTATTTGGCTAGCCCTTCTATAAAATTTAGATTCTTGAAATAATTTGATCGGAAGGAAATTAATAGCATTCTTGAAAAACATAAAAAGAATATGATTACTATAGATTATTACTAATTTTTGCATAATTTTGTTTATTGTTGTGCTATATGATTACTGTATTAAGTGATTTAATAAAATAAGTTAACCCTACCAATAAGAGCAATATATATGCACACTTATGGAGATGCCCTAAATATTACACAGATCCATATACATCCCCATAAATATTAAATACGTTTCCAAGAAAGTTACAAGAGCTTGCAATAGTGTGACATACTACCCTTAACTTGCAAAGACTTTGCCACTGCCAGAGTGCCATAGAGGGACGGGTTTGTGGTTGTGCGAGTGGTGATAATAGCTGCAGTGACTCACTGGCACTGTCCACACCAGGAAACCCAAGTGACTCATAGCACATTTCTGAGATGACTGGCTAGGGTTGGAGTCATAATTCTATGTTAACCAAACAGATTAAATCTAACTGACTTCTAGAGGGTTGAGGTGGGTGTCACTTCGCAGAGATCAAATAAGTCGCCTTTAGTGGTTGGTGACTAATGGAAAGGAGTCCCTTGAAATAAAAGCCTTGAATCAGAGTGCATTGAGTGGCATGAGACAGGCGTTCATTATTAGCTTATTAAGTAGGGAATAGGCCTGCAAGCAAGTTAGCATTCTGCCTGGTCCAAAAGAAATAGACATAGTCTGGCTTGATGAAAATTTTAAGACAAAAGGTCTCGAGGGGAAATGGAATGTTCATTGGCATCCTATCAGGTTCCACAGAGCAGGTTCCTCACCCTCTGCAGACTCACCTCGGCCTCCTGCTTCCTAAGTGATCATCTCTGTCTCTGGGTGGATAACTCTAAAGACCCTGAGATTCAGAGGTCAAAGGTCAAAACTTACCCTGGAGTGAGCCCAGCTACTGGCTCTCTTTCCTCCTGTGCCCTCACTTCAGAAATGGGTATCATCTTACATGCTCTAACGCCCCAAGATAGCAGAGTCTTTCGTGATCCCACATTCACATCCCCAACCCAGTAATCTTCTAATTCTCCTGTTCTTCCAAATAGATGCTCAGATGTTCCTCTCAGACACTAGCGACCTTGAGGGTTATTAACAAGTTCATCAATATTGTTTTCTCCAAAGATGGTTAAGAACGTGTTTAATGGAGATACTATCTATCTTATAAAAGGATGAGCTTTTAGGTAATTTGACAAGAGCTCAAAGGCAACGATGTACAAAATGTAAAGGTCCAAATCCAGTTAAAGACGTTGAATAAAACCTGTTGTAGGCCAAGTACTGTGCCAAACATGGATGATGCAAATATGAATAAGTTTCTTGCTACCTGAAGAGCCCAGAGAACAATAAAGAATATATTACAGAGACAAATAATTAGGAAGTGAAGTAAGTTTTATAATAAAAGTAGCTGTCCACATTGAGACAGGTAGGCTGGGAGCAAGAAAATGGACAGGCAAAAGCTAATGAACGTTATGAACATGTACTTAATAGAGAAAAAAATAAGAATAGCCTACCATTTTGACATTGAAGAATACTATGTACTTACTAGTTTGAGTAAGCACCCCAGTAAATATAGCTGTGAACAGAATGTCCTCAAAGTGCTCCAGAAGCCAAAAGAAAACAAAGCCGTGCGAAGTCACACATTCTGAAATTGACTGCGGTATTCACAGTAGGGTTTCTACTTATTAATCACCTAACAGTGTTTTCTACTGTTCACAGGTTATTTTGTTCCCCCAGCCCACCCCCGTGAGTCTTGCTTCACAGTTTGAATTCATAGTGATGCTCCTGCCTCAGCCTCCCTATCCCTGGGATGACAGGCGTGCACCACCATAGTCAGTTCGGTGGCTAGCGTGGTGCACCTGGGGTTCCAGGGTGGGCACAGCATGAAGTACCAGGGATCAAACCCAGGATCTTGAGCTTGTCAAGTAGGCATTTATGCCACCAAGCTATCAAAATTTTAAGTGAACCAACTTGTTTTCAAAAGGAGATAATTGTTAAAGGGAGTAGGATCTCATGTGAAAGAAATGCACACATAGTTTAAAAGGCTCACAAAAGTGGGGCTGTCCATAGAGAAAAATAAAATAGAAAGTGACCTTTAAAATATTTACTTCATGTGACGGGGTGATAGCTCAGTGGCACAAATGCCTTCCTGGCAAGTACAAGGTCCTGAGTTTGATCTCTGGTACCACAAAAAAAAAAATTATTTCAGGCCCAGGAAGATAGCTCAGTGGCATAAGCACCTGCCTGGCAAGTGCATGGTCCTGAGTTTGAGCCATGGTACCAATAAATAAATAAATAAATTTTAAAATAAAATAAACTATTTACTTTTTTAAGAATTTGTTTTTATTTTATTTTTTCTTGTTCCAGAACTTTTGTTTATTTATTTTTATGGCCGGCTCAGCCTGTCCTGAGGGCAGGGCTGGTGCAGCATGTGGTGCCAGGGATCAAACTGCGGTCCCTGCAGCTGCCCAAGCTTTCCTAAGCAGGCGCTTTAGACCACTGAGACATCTTGCCAGGCCCCTAAACTATTTACTTTAAAAAGAAACAAAAAAGTAGGCAACATTCAGAAGAAAACTGAAGGATTTATGGGATTATAAAAATTATTTCAATTCATTTGTTCCCTTCTTTCTGACAGTCATATTTTGAGAACTTTGCTTTCTTAATTGACTAAATTTAGGGGATTCATAAGATTATACCTAGTCTATCTTAATTGTTATTCTTACAATCCGCAATGTTAATGTAATTATGTAATTAAAATCTTGTCTTTTCCATTATCCTTTTAATTTTCTAGCACATCAGCGTTTTAAAAATACTTCTGTGCCTACTAAATCTCTGCTGAAAAAATTCAGTAAGAAACTTTGATAGGACAAGCTAAAATATATCCTTCAGCAAGACAGTTCAGCAGTCTAAAGCACATGGTTAGGCAAAGTTCAGGGACTGCAGTTTGATTCCTGGCACCACATGCTGCACCAGCCCCATCTGGGCTGAACTGGCCACAAAAAAAAAAAAAAAAAAAAAAAAAAAAAAAAAAAAAAAAAAAAAAAAAAAAAAAAAAAAAATCTTTTGGAGGAGAAATTCTAGTGCCTGTTGCTTTAAAAAATCAGTGAAAGTTTAATGGGTTGTTTGTTTGTTCATTCATTCATTCGTTTTGTGGTACCAGGGATTAAACTCAGCACCTTGAGCTTGCCAGACAAGCACTTATTCGGTTTAACTATCTCCCTGGCCCCTTAATGTATTTTATTAGATATAAAACAATAGACAGCATCAGTCTTTCCATCTGTAAAATTAAAACCTCAAAAGGCCAGGAAAGTACTATGAGACACAGTATCATAGTAGTATAAGAATCTTTCTTGTAGCTTACTAAATAATAGCTTACTAAATATTTTTTTGGATTCATTTGAGCTACTTCAAAACACCAAGAACCATGCACACCTGCAAGCACTATAGCATCAGAGCAGGAGGTGAAGCTAAGCAAAGTGGACATTGTCTAGTAAGCTCTAAGGCCCCAAGTTCAATCCCCAGTGCAAGATAGAAGAGTCACTATGCTGGGGGTATGCTGGGGTGGCACCTGTGACTGGGTGTGGTTGCATGTGCCTGGAATCCCAGTGCTTCTGAGGCTGAAAACAGAAGGATCGCTACGAGTCAGATCTGTGTAGTGAGGCCCTGTAGACCCTGTACTAAACACACTTAAATAAATAAATAAAAAGTAAAAGAGACACTAAATCACAAAAACACATTTAACTCACCTGAAGTTTGCAATAATACGATAAACAGAACTATATTACTGATTAATCAGTCCTGGCACTTTATTTAATAAGAATACTTTTCTGTGATCATAAACAGCAGAGGTAAGCCGGGTGTGGTGGTGCACGCCGCACGCCTGTCATCCCAGCACTTGGGAGGCTGAGGCAGGAGGATCAGTGTGAGTTCGCGACCAGCCTGGGCTACAAAAGTGAGCTCAAGGCCAGCCTCAACTGCATAACAAGACCCTGTCTCAAAAAGACAAAAAAAAAAAAAAAAAAAAAAAAAAAAAAAAAAAAACAGCAGAGGAGCTGCAAAGCCCCCTTGTTGTTTGCCCTGAGGTCTTCACTGCCGGTTGCACTTTCTGAAAACGGCCACAAATATATGCCCCAGCCATGTGACCTTCCCACTCCTATGTCAAAAAGCTGTATGTGTACCGTTGCCCTTCTTTTGATCCACCCAGACCCCATGTCTGCCTGTACGGCTGGAACTTGGCAGGAATAACTTGTGCATCTTGTGGGGGCATCCCTTAGCTGACCTGGCGTCTGCCTCCTGTCTCTTAGAAACCAAATGATATGAAAGAAGTGCCTGGGGCCCGGCGGGATGGCTCAGTGGTCTAAAGCCCCTGCTTGGGGAAGCTTGGGCGGCTTCAGGGACTGCGGTTTGATCCCCGGCACCACATGCTGCGCCAGCCCTGCCCTTGGGGCAGGCTGAGCCGGCCATAAAAATGAGTGAATAAACAAACAAAGGTTCTGAAACAAGAATGAAAATAATTTAAAAAAAAGAAAGAAAGAAAGAAAGAAAGAAGCACCTGTATCCTGGAACCACCGGGAGATAACATATTCAGGCCACATGGGGAGACCTTGGAGACGTCACACGGAGAAGAAAAGAGCCCAAGGAACAACGTGAGATTAGCCATGTGAGCACCATAGTTCATACAGCTACTTCCTGCAGATTAAAGTAAATATTTCATCATCCCTCCTAGGCTGTCAAATAACTCAGGCCTCAGCCCCTGACTGCCCTACCCCAGAAATCCAAATTAAAATCTGCTCTGCTAATCCCAAAGCCCAAAGGACTTTCAGAGACAATAATAATTTGTTGTTTTATCCACTCATGTTTCAGGTAGTCTGGCGCATTGCTGCAAGAGACAACTGAAAGAACTGGTGTCTCTTACAGTAAAAATTTCTCAGAAGTCAGAAAAAGGTGATCCATAGTCTTGCCTCTCTCCTTGCTCCCTGTACTTTTCTCCTGTGTTATGGAGGGCAGGGCTAACAGAGTGAGTACCTCTATAACACACATTCAGTTAATCTGCTAAGAAACATAACAACGCATAGGGGGAAAAGTGAAATTAGGGTTCTACATGGCATCTGCAGTACTGGGTATAGTAACAATTACATCTTTTTTTTTTTTTTTTTTTAGAACTGGGGATTGAACAACTCAGGTCCTTTCACTTACCAGGCAAGCACTTATTCTATTGAGCTATCTCCCCAGCAACAATTACATCCTATATTTGAAAAATAGCACCTACAGTGAATTGATCACTTTTGTGTGCTGGACAATCTTGGGGGAAACTTGAACACACAAATACACTGAGCCTGTGTTGTTTTATTTTCTGAACAAAGAAATTCTTGAAGTAAGTAATACCGTTCACATAGCTGTGTTACTGCAGGTCCCAGACTGTTTAATATGTCTCTGCACAATAATTTTAAACCCCAAGCTCTGAACCACACTTCCCATACTGCCTTCTGTTACACACACACACACACACACACACACACACACACACACACACACACCTTGCTCTGGGGTCCCAAAGCAGATCTTGGAGACTGCTAGACTGTGAGCCACACCATCAGCCTAATCTTTTTTTTTTTTTAAAGCAATACCATTATGTGCCCAATTAAGTATAATTTTCCCTTGTAATTATTTAGATATCACTGGACTTCAGTTATTCAGAACTGTCTTTAAAAAACTATTGCATTTGGATAAAGAGAGTTGGCTCAGGCCTTTAATTACTAATCGATTATGAAGACTACTCTTTGGTGGGGACAAGGGACTGGGGAAGAAGCTTTGACTTTCACACTCATTCCCTTGTTCAGTTCTCTGTACACATCTATGCAGAAAGCTTTATACAGAGCCTATTTCAGAGGAAAGCACTACATACCAAAGAATTTCAAAGATTTGCCAGTCACTCAGCAGGCGATCTCGTCCTAAGACCGTGTCCTTCCACTTGTGCTGCCTCCGTGGCTAGAAATGAATCAGTATCTTCCTTTATGGCTGGCTCACCTGCGTGACATGCTGTCACAGTTGTTTTTCCTAACTAGACTCCTCTAATATTGCCCTCGATTCTACTCCCAGTGCAGATACAGCCCATGTCCTCTTGAGTTTGAGAGCATAAAAGATGCTGAAGCATTTGTAGACTGCCCTCTGGGGTCCGATGAACAAGGAACTGTCAATGGCTTTGGGCACATTGTGATGCTGTCACTGCAATGGTATAAGCCACAACCACAATTTCGAGGACCTCAAGTGATGGCAAGCTAGTCCAGGATTCACAATCTATATAAAAATTAGAGCTTGGGGAATACCATTGAATTAGTGTTAGGTTAAGTAATTATTTGAAAAGACATCTTCAGAAACTTGCCAAGATTTCTCTTTAAATGTAAAATGCCTTACTTATGAATGAATAAAAAACAGCTTTGGAAACTTTGGCACTTTGGAAACTCAAATTCCTAGGGATGAAATGGAGCCAAATTGTACCAGGTCCACAGTGCTTCACTTGTGTCCAAATCACATTTCTCAGCACTAATCAGGAGGGAGAAAAGTGCACTTATTGGGCTGGTGAGATGGCTCCGCACTCTAAAACACCTGCTTAGGCAAGCTTAGGCAAGTGCAGGGACCACAGTTTGAACCCTGCTCTCAGGGCAGGCTGAGTTGGCCACCAAAAATGAGATGAGATGAGATACCAGTTTCTTTCTTTCTTTCTTTCTTTAAATTTTTTGGTCTTTTTTCTTTTTTTTCTTACACAGGGTCTCCCTATGCAGTTCAGGCTGGCTTTGAGCTCACTTTTGTAGCCCAAGCTGGTCTCGAACTCAGCCTCCCAAGTGCTGGGGTTTCAGGTGTGCGCCACCACGCCCAGCCAGTATCTCTTTTTTAAAAAAGTATGCTATTTTTTTTCTAAACTCAAATTCTCAACCTGAGACCACTTCAAGTAGCACTCATGCAAATGTAACTTCAGCCACCCTCGCTGTGGGGAAGGGAGTTCCAGGACACCGCTCCTCCTTCCTACCACCACAATACACCAAATCTTTGTATGCTCAAGTCAGTCCCTATATATAATCTATGCACTCTAAATCATACACTGATTTATGGTGGCGTGCACTAAAATCATATTTAGATTGCTTTTCATACTTAGAATACTGTAAACACTAAGTACATAGTTGTCATATGATATTTAGGGAATTACAAAGGGTAAAAGTTCATACCTGCAAGGTTTGGTTTTTTCAGTCTAAAGTGACTAGCAAATCCTTGGCTGCAGAAACTGCAGTTAGGGAGGGTCAACTATAAAGACAGAAGAAACTTTCCAAAATCTCGCTGGAGCTACCCAATTAGGCTTAGGCATATAACTTATCATTGGAAGGTCATCTATGACATTTGAAGAAATAATACCAACTGTTATTTCTGCAACATTTTATAAGAGAAAAGTATAAATAATAGTCAAGAAATTCTAGTGTTTGAATTCAAGCCCATATGAGAACATTTACTCAAAATGTAACCAGGAGCTATGGTCAGCCTCTTGAGCAAGTGAGTTGCTTTATTTCCTGTGAACTTGAAGATATGGTTATACATAATTTAAAAACTAATGATAAAACAATATCAGCAATGTAATGCCTATTTGCCCTCTGCCTAGCTGCTGGAAGCCACTCAAAATAATGTCCTTCAATTGACATCCATTAATTCTTGAAGAAAATTTTCAAGTACTGACAGGCACTCTAGTATATCAGCAGGAGACATTTGGTTTCTCGCTTTCATTAGATAAGACCAGAATTTTGCACTTCCCTCCCAATTCAGTCATGAATGATGAAAAGACAAGGAGAATGCCTGTCTAATTTTCTTCTATCTAAAGTTTGTAGGTCCCAGCGGGATGGCTCAGTGGTCTAAAGCGCCTGCTTGGGGAAGCTTGGGCGGCTTCAGGAACTGCGGTTCAATTCCCGACATCACATGCTACGCCAGCCCTGCCCTTGGGGCAGTCTGAGCCGGCCATAAAAATGAGTGAATAAACAAACAAAGGTTCTGAAACAAGAATAAAAATAATAAATAAAAAATTCAAAAAAAAAAAAAGTAAACAGGCAAATATACCTAAGGGGCCTGGCACGATGGCTCAGTGGTCTAAAGCACCTGCTTAGGAAAGATTGGGCGGCTGCAGGGACCGCGGTTCAATCCCCGGCACCACATGCTGCGCCAGCCCTGCCCGCAGGGCAGGCTGAGCCAGCCATTAAAAATAATCAAACAAACAAAAAAGTTCTGAACCAAGAAAAAAAAAAATAATAAAATAAAATAATTAAAAAAATAAAGTTTGTGCAATGACTTTGACAGCTCCCCTATATTCTTAAATACTTTTACTCCTCAGTCAAATCCCCCCAAATTATTTCATTTGAATTACCTTTTGCACGAAGTGTTCAGGGCAGTCAATTGCAGGCCTGAAGAGAAATTTTAATTTTGTCTTGTGATTTGTCAGGAACTACAGATGATAAAATCCTCACCTGCCTTTTATACCAGCAGAGTAATAAAAAACTGCTTGCTCCCATCTGCTCCTAAGTCCAGGGATCAACTGTAAATTTCATTTAATGATTGCATGGTACTTGCTGTAATTAGCATGACATCAATTTGATGTGATCTTATCTCAGTCTTTAGAACACTGTGGAGCTCCAATTGGTGGTGATCACAAGGTCAGTTTATGAAAAGAACATAAATGGTCATTTTCTACGTGATTTTATCGAGATTTACACAAAGCATCCTGAAAGTTGACACTTTCCTATAAACATGGTTCACATTTAATTAGTTAAGTACTTGATGTTTTCATAAAGCAGGAAAAGAGCTATAAACTTTGGGTAACAGATATGGAACATTTCAAGGCCTACGTTATTCCATTAGGAAAGAGAAACATAAAACATGCCTATTTGAATTTAATAAAAATTGATATGCATCTGGGTTTCACAAAGGTGCCTGTAAAGGGATGGTGTGGTTCTCTATATATGTGACTGTTTTCTCTGACTTCACTGTTGTAAGGTTCAGATTCTGTTTAAGTAGAAAATATGTGTTATGACTTAGCAACTCTGAGCCACTTAACCCCAAGGTTGCCCTAAGTCCAGTGTCTGACTAAAAGCTACACAACTCTTCAGGCCGTGTCTGCAATTATAATCCTCACAAAGACAGTGACCTTTAAAGGTTCCTATCTCATTTGGTTCCGCTTAGTGCCACTTCTGGAGGAGACACAAACTGCCAAGCATGTGGATAGAAAGGAGCTTAGAGGATTCATGGGACATGTGAAGGGTTTCTCCATTAATATATAGAAATTGCACTAGGGATGCAGCTCAGACGTAGACCACTTGCAGTAGAGGGAGGTTGATTAAAAAAAAAAAAAAAGCAAAGTTATTCTGTTATTTATTTGCTGCAATTAATTTGTTCCAATTGTTATATCTTTTTAATTTCCATTATCTGTGACACTTCACCCCACCCATTCATCTTTCCCTGGTGATAATTAATATCCCTGTTTTTTTTAAGACCAGAATATATTTATTGAGGGAAATAAAGCTTCTGTGGGAAAGAGAGAGAGAGAGAGAGAGAGAGAGAGAGAGAAGAGAGACATGGGTCCCAAGTGAGTTACCAAGGACCCTACTATTTCTAGGGATTTTATAGAACAAATCCATGAAGTGAGGTGGGTCCAGGGTAGGGAAACATGAAACTCATACGGCAGACATGAGATGGCACAAAACTATGGTTAACCAATAAGAATACAAGCATAATTGCTTGGGCAAACTTGATTAAATCAAGGCCAAATGGAGAAACAAGTCATATAGCAAGTGGACATGAATACAGAACATAGGCTTTTCCTGTAGGAGATGGAGTAAGTGACTCTTCCTAGCTTTTTCCAGGTTATTGATACCTATTTAGAATACCAATCCTTGATATCTATCCCTACAGAGGTATGTGGCTGGTCATTTAATCTTTGGTTTTGAGGTAGGCCAACAGCTACAAGATTTCATGCCTTCCATATGGGTTCCCTCAAGGGCTCAGTCCTGTGTACAGTCCCTAGTATTCTTATCTAATATTTCTGTCTACTCAGTTGCCTACAATATTCTTCCTTCTAAAGAAGTAACATGAACTATCATGAAGGAATAATGGGTGAAGGAATACTCTGGCTTCTTCAGGCTGAATGGGTTATAGTTATTGGTTGACAATCAGAGATACTCTCCTGGGGCCGGGGAGAGAGCTCAGTAGAAAAGTGCTTGCCTGGCAAGCACAGGGTCCTGAGCTCAATCCCTGGTACCCTCAAGAGGTTCTAGCTAAAGGCCCTCAATAAACACCAGACATTTTTATACTGATAGGGATGTGGCTTAAATATGCCAGAGACAAAGCCAAAGAAACAATAAGTATGCATGGATCAAATAATAAATAAAATCAATAGAATATTTATGAATACAGTCAACAGAGATTTCCACCAAGAGATACTGGTAATGTTTCCAATAAAGATAAGGATAAGGGCAAATAAATTGCTGTGATGGCTCTGCCCCTGGGGCACGCTGAGACTGCAATAGAGACTGGACATGGTGGCGCTTGCCTGTAATGCCAGCTCTTGGGAGGCTGTAAACAGTCAGGTCACTATGAGTCTGATCTAGTAATGAGACCCTGAACAGACCTTTCCCTAAAAGTAAATAAATACATCAAGGTACTTACTGAATATTTTTCTAATTCTAGCCTGCTCTACTTTAAATCATTGAATGAAAGAGATATGAACATAGCATTATATGGATTACAATTGTGCCTTGAGCATAAATGTGAATTACTTCATAATGTAAAAGAGGTTTGAACATAACACAATTCTGACCATTTTTCCTCCTTTTTACTGTGTGATTTTAATTTTTTTCCCCCTTTGGAAGAAGGCATATATGAAAAAAAGTGAATTATGAGTAGAACATTTCTCGTGCTATTTTCTGAAAGAGATCACCTCTGGAGATAGATAAAAGGGACAATTGACTTGAGGGATTCCACCATGGGCCCTAGGGCAAAGAAGTCTCCAAGAAATCACCTAGGTAACTCTTCCTAGGAGCTGGATAAGGTTATGCCTTATTTAAATTTTTGAAGCTGACAGGTTAAACATATTTATCATCTAGCAATCACATCTTACATGTTGCTAAAGGCACATTAGTTACGGTTGACTAAAATCTCTTTTTAACTCTTAGTGAGCATACATAAGGCATGAAGTGAATCATTCTGTGCTCACTGCTGTGAAATACAAATTGATGTAAACTGCCCCAGCCTAATTTTGGTATGGAGAGATAACCAAATGGTTCAACCAAAAAGCTTATGAAGAATTTCTAATTTACTAACAGAGATAGATAAGTGGAAATTTTTCTGTGGTCAGGAGTGGGTTTCTACTTAGGACTCCTTGAGCATCCAGCAGAGAGCAACCCTGGCCATGATCCTCAGCTGTTCTCAGTTTCTATTGGCCCACACAACCAGAACAGTATCTAGAAAGAAATCCAGCTGTCAGTCTGGTCAGTATTTGATTGCCCATTGACCTCAATGGGAATTCACCAAAGAGATGCTGGGGAAACCTGTTCACTGTTTTAAGAGTGGCAGCCACTGTAAGAGCAGATAGCTAGCTGAGGCAGATTAACACTGTTTGTCCGAGTTCTATAAGGGATAGTTAAAATTCTGAGCAAGAATGCCTAGCACTTATTATCAAAGTATCCTCCTGTACACATAAATGACAACTAGACCTAGGAAGAGAATAGGAAAGGTTGGAGATTTTTCCCTTAGACTAAATGTGTTTTGGTCCCATAAGTGCATTGATTTTGGAGATAGCTCCTTCTAGCGACACCCAGAAGTCAGTTTTCTCCACTGTGTCTCAGGGTAGCCTTCTAAGGGAGACTTGCCCAGAACACTAAGCCTCCTGACTGTTATGTAGGTTCTCCTGGATGGGTGAAATTCCAATGTCTTTTCTGACCCATAGACAGAGTATTTGTTTTTCTCCTAAGGTGATTTTCCTGCCTTCAGCATTCATAAACAGTCATTTTCTCTGGACTTAACTTAGTTGGAAGAGTCTAAAGTTATTTTTTTCTAATTTCACATGCCTCTAAAAAAAAAAGTACAAAAATGCAAGAAGAGAGATTAGGGGTAAGGCCAGAGAAAGGAAACTGAAGCAGAACAGGCCTGACATTTCCTCTAAAGTGAGAGGAGGATTAAAGCCAGCCTGTCCCAGTGAAACCTGTCCTCCAACTCTTAAGGATGGGTCCTGACCTACTATCTTCTTGATGTGGCGGAAGGAGTCCTGTGTTTTATTATATAGGTATATATATCTTTAAATCTGAGCTCAATTTTAAAAGATCCATTTTACAGAAGTTTGTGATAAAGTCTACAAGAGAACTTGTAACGTTATTTCTTCTAGTGTTATCATCTGAATGAAGTCAAGCAAGATATACCTGTAAATTTAGTAAGTAGTTCAAATGCAACATACACAAGAACAAAACAAGTAAAAGTGTACCATTAAAAGGCATCACAGCCTTATAACTATCACATGTTTCAACTTAGAATTATCATATTTTAAGCAACTATAAGCAATGGGCAAAGCATATTATGAAATTTGAAGAATAAAACTGGTTACCTAAATGAGTTCCAATCCAACAACTATGAAACAAAAGCAAAGTCTTACCCCTATCCAATGATCTCAGGAAAGAACCTCTAAATGAGATAAGTATATATCATATATATATATATATATATATATATATATATATATATATATATGAAAGTCCCAATCTGCAAGATATTGGGGGTGCACCCATGGTCTCTCAAACTGAAGAATTTTAGACACAAATGGATGTGGAGAGTAGAATACATTTATTGGGAGAAAGAAAGATTCTATCCAAAAGAGAGACAAAAAAACATCCCCAGTGTGTTGCCAAATGTTCTTTGTTTGTTTGTAATACTGGAACTGTAACTCAGGACCTTACTCTTGCCAAGCAGGCACTATGCCACTGAGCTGTACTCCTGGCCTGGTACCCCTAGATCTTATTAATTGCTGTCATTTAAATCTCAGAGGAAAAAATAAATAAATAAATAAATAAATCTCAGAGGATTAGCAGTATATTTTCAATGTAGCCCCCCTTATTTTGGGAATCTGAAGCCTGCATAGCTGCAGGGTAAGGAATCTTTTCCTGTCTTCTGGAATGCCATCCTTCTCCTCCCTGTCTATCATTCATGACTTTTACTGGCCTTTATTGTGACAACTTTATTTGTGCCACTTTTAATCTACCTTTTTTTTTTTTTAGTCTGGTTGGTTCAGTAGTTCTTGTATTCTCTCATAAGTTATTTTTATTTGATGAATGATTTAGTAGGGGATTTATCTTTATTTCGTATTTCTATGTAAAAAGTATGACTAGAAAGCTGGAAGTATAGCTCAATAGTAGAGTACTTGTGTAGCACACATGAGGCCCTAGATTCTATTCCTTACAACACAGAAAGAGAGAGAGAGATTAGAGGATTCATGTGAAAGCTTTGTAACATTTTAAAAGATTAGGTAATGGGGCTATGAAGATAGCTCAGAAACATGAGCACCTACCTATAAATACAAGGCTCAGAGTTCAATTCCCAGCCCCATGTGCTATGCCATCCCAGGCACCCAGAATGGTGTTACACATCTGTAATCCCAGCACTCAGCAGATTGAGACAGGAGAGTCGCCAAGAGTTCGAGATCAGCCTGGGGGCTACAAAAGTGAGCACAGGGCAGGCTGGAACTGTATAGTGAGACCCTGTCTCAAAAAAAAAAGTTCATGTATTATTTTTATACCTTAAATTATGTGGCAAAATAAATAATACTAAAGCACTACAAAAACTGTCCCAAATTTGCCTAAAAATACTGGAAAAAAAACACAAATTAGAAGAAACTCTGCATTTGTCCTCATATTTTAGAAAACTGCTGTATAGTGTAATTATACTCAGCTGTACTTTCTACAGTGAATATGTATTGCTTTTATAATTGAGAAGGATACTCTTCATAAACATTTGTCTTTAAGTTTCACTGTTTCATGGCCACTTTGTATATAACTGGTGGCTTTTGACACACCTGGTGACAAGATTGATAAGCAAAAGCTATCCACACAATCCCTCACTCATCTGAAGTTATCTCACAAGGCTACCTTCTGAAAGGCTTCTTGCCATGAGGGTATAATGGCTGACAACACGGAATAGCTCACCATCTTTTCTAGGCAAATGCCTGACAGCACATACACTATGGAAAACAAGTCAAAAACCTCTCTGCAGTTAAGTACGGCCAACCTACACTAAAAGCGTGAATCTTTTCCAGTCACCTGGGAAATCTTGTCATTTACTCCTTCGATTTTCTTAACAACCACCTTAGTGTATATTCTATATGCCACCTAATTTTCTCTATTGAAGCATCACCTGATTATCACAAGCATCATGCTATAAGCACAACAACTGAAGTGTATAATCCTTGTTTTTCTCAAATAGCTTTTTCTTCAGTAATTTCAATAATATATAGCACAATTTTAAATGTTCAGGTAAAAGGAGAACACACAATGAAAAATAAGTCTTCCTCTTATTCCAAAGTCTTCAGTCACATTATCAAAAATATTCATATTTAGCAATTGTTAATGTTTCTAAAATTTTCCAATATTTAGACAAACATATTGTCATAGACAAACAAGTTGATATAAATATAGGAGATCAGACAGGGTTGGGCCCTCAAAGCAGTCAGTGAAGAAGATAAGAAGACATTGCAACTATGACTAAAAGAGCATTCCTGGAAGGCCAGGTCTCAAGATAAAGGTGGAAGAGCTGTATTTACGTAATTCCCTGAGAGATAAATGATGATTTGTTTTGGTTACTTTTCTCTCATAAAAGACCAATGTCCAAAATTATGGAAGAATGGCTAGGGAAGTCACTCAATGGCTTACATGCCTGACTGGCAAACACAAAGACCTGAATCTGATTCTCTACACATGCATGCGCACACACGCACACACACAAAGTTAGAGAAGGAGATGTTTCTTTAGATCACAGTTTTTGGGCTTTCAGTCCATACTCAGCTGTCTCCAAGGCAGGGTGGCATGTCACAGGGGCAATAGTTCATGACGGCAGAAAACATCAAGACAAAGCGACAAGAGGAGAAGAATAGGAGCTATTCTCTTTTCCTCTCTTATATTGTATAAAGACTCCCCACCCTAGGGCAGGTATTGCTCTCACACCATATCCATGTCCTCCTCTGGCACAGGCTGAGGATGTTTGCAAACTGAAGATCCTGGTCCCTGATGAGTTGAGCTGGAAATACTGTAACTCTGTTTCCTGAGGTGAAGGCATAAAAACAAGAGGTCCAGATTTAACAAGCTGTCTTTGAAAATTCCATTCCTCCCACGACTGCAAGAGGCTTTGAGAAGGGGCATCCAGACACAACCATACCACTATTATTGCTATCATCTGATGAAATAAGGTCTAGAGAGACATCAGTCAATTGGATGGGTGACCTGGACCTCTTGACTCATCTCTTAAAAAAAGGATCCTCATTCTTTCCATATGCACTTGCTATGTGGCTTGCTTCCCCACAGAATGAACATTACTTAGGCAGCTATACTTGTGAAATTATTGGCTGATCATAGTTTTGTTTCACATTGTACCCACCTTGTGATTTTGATCCATGAAATTTCCTTTGAGAAGCTGGCTTATGAGCAACCCATTTTCTAGGTCCCCACTTCTCTGTTTAGGAACTATCTCTCCCTCAGTAAAATTTCTTACTATTAATTTCCATTGCTCCTTAGAATTAATCTTCAGTTTTAGGGAACACAAACTCAGTCTATTGAACATCTAGCAGGTTGGGAGTTACATTTATTTCCTATGTCATTTGGGGGTCCTGTAAGGTTTTTCTCTACATAGAGAAAAATAAATTAGTTGCACATTGTTTAGTATGTTTTCTTTCCTTTTTTTAATAACCCTAAAAATATCTTGGTGCTCGTTTCCACATTGAAATATGTAGACTTAACCCATACTTTCCAATAACAGAAAACTATTTAGAGCCATTAGTTACTCAGCAAGGGCTGAGGGTGTGGCTCAGTAGTAAGGTGTTGGTCTATTATGTATGAAGCCATTAGTTTAATCCCCAGAAGCCGAAGAAAGGAAGGAAGGAAGGAAGGAAGGAAGGAAGGAAGGAAGGAAGGAAGGAAGGAAGGAAAGAAGGAAAGAAGGAAGGAAGGAAGGAAAGAAGGAAGGAAAAAATATATAAATGTACCAAATACCAGTGCATCCAAATATATAAAACAAATATTAATAGATATAAAAATCAAAGAAGCACTAAAACAATTGTAACTTGTCATAAATAGATAGATCAACAAGACAAAAATCAACAATAAAATGTTAGAACTGAATCAAACTTTTGAATAAATGGACTTAACAGATGTTTACAAATTTGTGCCATAACATCAGCGTATATATCAAAGAGGATATTAGAAAATGGAACGATTTCTTGTTCTTGGGTAGGAAGACCTAATATAGTGAAAATAGCCTTACTTATATTTAAGCCAATTCCAATCAAAATACAAATAACATACTTCACAGAATTAGAGAAAACAATCCAAAAATTAATTTGGAACCAGAAGAAACCTAGACTAGCACAAATAATTCTGTACAACAAAGAGAAGGAAGGAAACAACACAGTCCCTAACTTGAATTTATGCTGTGATTAAAAACAGCATGGTAATGCCAAAAAAAAAAAAAAGAAAGAAAGAAAGAAAGAAAGAAAGGCCCACGGATCAGAGGAACAGACTGGAAGATTAGAGGATGCTGAAACAATTCCAAATACACCCTACCACCTTATGTAATCTTGAAAAGGGGTAAAACATCTTCAACTGGAAGGAAGATTAAAGTGATAGAAAAACTGGCTTTCCACATGCCATTGGCTACAGCTAGAGTCTTACCTCTTACCACAAGCAAACCGAAATTAAAATGTATCAAAGCTCTTAATATTTAAACAGAAAAATATTAAATCTGGTAGTAGAATAGAGAGAACTCTTGAAGATATTGGCATAAGCAGACTTTATAAACAAAATCCTGATCACCCAGGAACTATTACAAAGAATCAATAACTGAGATCTCATCTTATAAAAAGGCTTTTTCACAGCAAATGAATTTGAGTGCAAAGGCAACTCACAATGTGTGGGGGGGGGGGTGTGGGGAATGACAGCTATTCCTCACACTACTATCTAGAATATATAAAGAACTCAAAAATGTCATATTCCCAAAGTTCCAAGCCCCATCCAGAAATGGGCAGCTGAAGTGAAAACATTTCTTCAATGAAAAAGTAGAAATAGCAAATAAATACATTTAAAAAGTTCATCATCAGTGGTCTTTAAAGACTTGCAAATTAAAACAAGAGATTCCATCTCATTGGGCATGGATAGCCAATTATCAAGAAATCAACCAATAACTAATGCTAGTGGGGATGTGTTGAAAAAGAAACCTTCCCTATTGTTTGGTAAGATTGTAGACTGTGGCAACTACTGTGATAATCAGTGTAGGGGTTCCCCATAAAACTACAACTAGAGGTCCCATTCAACCCAGCTCTTCTTCTTTTGGGCACCTTCCTGAAAGAATTAAAAGCAACCTACCACAATACATGCTCATGCATGTTTACAGCAGTACAGTTTGTAATAGCAAAATCTTGGAAATAGCAAATGCCCATCAACTGTTGAATGGATAAAGAAGATATGGGTTTTTTACGGAGCACCCCTCTGCCATATATAAGGATAAGCCTGAGACATGGCTAGCCTAATAGATGCACCTTGAGACTATATTATTAAGTGAAGTAAATTGGACACACAGGTTCAAATATCCTACAATTTCTCTGGAATGAAAAACCAAAAATCCAAGGAAGGACCAAAATGTGGTAAATATTGATAAATGAGAATATGATCAAATGAGAAGCAGAATGAGGGAGGTGGAAGAAGAAGGGAAGATAAAAACTAGAAGGAATAAATGAAGAAAAAGCTTTTGTAAATAAAGAGTAGAAGAAAGATTGAATGCTGGGGAGCAGTGGCTCACGTACAGGTACAAACCCCCTATGATGCGGTCATTATGTATACCTTAATTGTGCCAATAAAAAAACTTTACAAAAAATCTAACTTTATCCAACTTTTAATATAAGCCAGGTGTTACAAATAGCACATATAGAATAAATCTTTTTATTTTTTCTCCACAGTTTAGAATGCTACTAAACGCGCAAATATTTGCAGTTTCTTTGGGGGTGAAATGGGAGATCTGCATTAATAAAATGTTCAATAAATTATATTTTATGTTTTACATTTGTTAAGTAGATTATTACACTTCATTTTCTAGTGCCTATCTACCAAAGTGCATTAAAAAAGAAAAATTAGGCATTAATTGGATTGTACATTGCTAGCAGCCTTGTTATTATAAAAGCCTCAGGATTGTTCCTTCAACGTTCCTTTGCCCTGAAGCTACTAAAACCTTGCCCTCTTAATATATACCTCACTCCTTAATGCTGCACTGCTATGTCTCTGAAAATATATCTCATGTTACTCTTAACATCAGAATTACCAGGTGTTCAGTAAAATAACAGATTCCATAGTTCATCTGAGACTATTGCATTGAAATTTCTCTCCACTAAGCCTCCAATCTTGCATTTGATCTGTCAAAGCCTGAGAAATGTGACTACTTTGTTTATTAAACTAGAAATTTAGGTAATCAGCAATGCAGTTTGTTGTCATCTTCAACTACCCCTGTGGCATAACTAAATTGAAAATGGTAAAGCCATTTGTTCAGCTCAGTGAGCCTCCCCCTGCACAAAGAGCTGAGATATCAGGCAATAGTAATCTGTGATAAAGATAGCCCAGAGCACCAAAACAACTATCCCCAGGCACAAACATGGAAACAGGAAGCAGGCAACTTCTCCGGCTGAGATAAGGTTCTTAATCAACAGCAACAGCAGGTAAGGTAACTGACAGTCAGAAAGAATAACCTCAAAAGTGATGTTGAACATGTGTGATAAAAAAAAAAAAAAAAAAAAAAAAAAAAAAAAAAAAAAAAAAAAAAAAAAAAAAAAAAATTAAAAAAAAAAAAAAAAAAAAAAAAAAAAAAAAAAAAAAAAAAAAAAAAAAAAAAAAAAAAAAAAAGCAAAGCCAAGAATTTTCTTTGCTGTTTCAGTCAAAACATGGTGGCCGAATCAATAATGCAAACGCCCTGTTTTTCAAGCTAACAACTTCTGTCACTTGAACCCTCACAGAGATAAAGAAACTGCTGGATGCAATTATGGGTAATCTTTCTCTAGTCTGACATGTCAATAGACGCGGCAAACAATGGTGTGATGAAAAGGAGGGAAGCTCACAGGTGAAAAGTAATTTGTTTAACATTTTCCCATTTCTTTGGGCTTTGCACATGTTTCCTCCCACTTCCATTTTAGAGCCCCTTCCGTAATGAGATGCCAATGAAGTGCTTCACAGAAGAAACGGGGTTTGTACAAGAATGAGAAGAGAAGCAATTGTGTCAATTGTAGTTCCATTGTAGTTCTGCTATGAATGGCTCCTGAAAGGACTTCCAACCCTGTTTTGCCAGAAAAGGCTTAGGAAATACTGCAATCATGTGCCTAAAAATCTGCATTATTCAAGGACCCGTTTTGCCCTGAAAGGTGAGAGTAATATGCTCAGAACCTCCCATGTTTGTACAAATGGCCACTTGAACTCTAAGAGAGAATGAAGAACTTGGTATGAGGGAACCAGCACCGGCTTTATGGAGGAAATTTCTGTTGGATGACTCTTTTTGGTGTGGAAACCCATAGCTCCAATTCGTCTGCAGGCCAACAGTGCCAGTTGGGCCCAGTCTAAAATATACCCTGGTAGTCAATGAAAAATGGATTTAAGAAAAAAGAGGAAGATAGTCACAAATGGCCTGACCCGCCCACCTTCTCTTATGACAATCACCCTCAACCTCCTGAGCTGGTGCTAATTTGGGTTGTAGTCTAGCCTGGCCTCTAGCTGTAGCCCAGTCCTCACAGGTGATGCATGTTCCCCAGACATTGGAAGCCTCTGCTCCTCACAAAGGAAGAAGCTATCTCCGTACTTCTCCAGCATTTTAGAGGCAGTACAAATTGGCCATTACTCTCTCTTCTTCCTACGTATTTCCCACACTCACATCTTCAGACAAATGTCTGGGAGGTGAGAACCAAATGGGGATAAAGAGTAAAAGTATCTCCAGCTTATTCATCTCTGAGCGTGATCAGCTTCAAAGCCTACCAATATCATAGTTGCTTCACCAAGCTTGTTTTCTACTGGAACTATTTTAACTTGGATTATTCTCTGAAGCATCAAGGTATGTTTCCAAGAAAAAAAGAAGTAAAAGAGCAGGAGCTGAATAATCTGTGTATGCCAGAAAAACATCAAAGAAATACAATATCATGAAATATAAAATGACAGTTATTGATAAAGAGATGGGAAGAAATTGACATGGATCCTGACTCCTAGATTTCAGAGAACTGAGATAACACTGTCATCATTTAAGTACATGGACCACTCCCTAACCCTCAAATTCTTTAGTTTTAAAATAAATTTTGTTTTAAAATCACTTACATTGTTTGAGATAATTAGAAATATTCTGGATTTAAATTCAAGAATATTGTTGGAATATCTGGCCTAAATCGCAAAGCACAAAAGCCCTCTCAACTAGACCTGACATCTTCCTTGAGCTTCATGTTAGTGTCTTGGTGTCTTTTAATGTCTACTGCTATGTTAGTATTTGTCCTCAACTTAGCAGATGAAAGTATCACACATGTGTCATCTCCATTGTGTTTGAGTGTTAAAAGCCAGGGAGAGTTTTAGCTGATTCAAATCAAGATCTGTAATGTGGGGCTACATAATTTTAAAGCTCAACTGAAGCAAGACATACCACTTCTAACTCAGTTACACAGCTCTGTAAACCCTCAGCTCCTCACTGGTTGGTGGCCAGAGACTTTAGCTCCTAATCAGCTGGCCCATATGTTGGGCTAACAGTCATATCTTTATATTATGATTCAACAACATATCTCTTCTAGAAATTTATCCAATAGAACCTAAAGCATATTTCCATACAGACATATATATGAATGTGTATGGTAACCAACTATTGAGATTAATTAAATTGTTCATCAACTAGTGAGCATGTATGTACAGTAAATTCATACAAATGAATGTAATGCTGTTCATCAATAACAAGTAACCAGCTGCAATTACATGCAATATCACAGTGAATCTCAAAATCACATATTAAGCAAAAGAAGCTATACACAAAAGGTTAATAGTACAGGTCCGCTATGGGATGTTCTGAAAAGGTTAAAACAGTAGGATCAAAAAAGTGGTTGGGAATAGGGTCAGAGGATACTACAAAGAGGCATAAAGGAAATTTTCTGTGCTTCAGTGAGTGACAGTTACATGATTATATTTTCTTTTTTTTTTTTTTTTTTTTGGTGGGACCGAGGTTCAAACTCACGACCTTGCACTTGCCAGGCAGGCACTTATGCCATGGAGTTATCTCCCTGGCCCCAATGTAAGGTGGGTTTTTTTGTTTTGTTTTGTTTTGTTTTGTTTTGTTTTGTCTTTTTGAGACAGGGTCTCCTTATGCAGTTCAGGCTGACCTTGAGCTCACTTTTGTAGCCCAGGTACTTGCACCGATCCACCTGCCTCAGCCTCCCGAGTGCTGGGATTACAGGCATGCACCACCACGCCTGGCTTATATTTTCTAAATATGGAAAGGCTCCTGGTAAGCCAAAAGTAAGAAGGCAGCAAAGCAGTGAAATAGCAAGCAGCAAGTAATGGCAGAAGCCTTGTTAGTGTTCCTTATATTTTATCTGGGCTACCTGCACCCAGGGTTCAGCATCCTTAATCCTAGCATTGCACCCCTAATCCCACCATCACATTCTTAACTCCATCATCACACACCCTACATCCCGTCATCTCTAAAAGTTTCCACCTGTGACTTCAGAAGACCATAACATTCTTCTGTGTCACTCAAAAAATTCATGCACTCCCTCTCATGCATAAGGCATTTGGCCCATTGCTAAGAGTTGTCAAAGTTTTAACGGTTTCAGCATTGCTGAACTGTCCAAGTGTGAAGTCTCCTCTGAGATTTAAGGCAAACCTAAGCCTTGAGCCCCCATACAAATGAAAAGCAAGTTAAACATTTCCATCATACAAAGGTACAAGATAAGCATTTCCATTCCAAATAGAAGAATAATAAGGAATGTGACCAAAGCAAGTTCAAAATCCAGCAGGACAAATATTAAGTCCTATCATTCCATGTCCAGCATCCAAAGCAACCCACAGACTTGCCACAGTACGATGTGAACTCCAAAGGACTTGGATGGCTCTGTCCCTGTGGCACGACCCTTGACTATAGCTTCTCTCCGAGGTCAGTTTTGATTCCTTTCTGCAGCTTTCCTCAGATTACCCATGTTCCTGGCTCCTCCAATCTTCTGGAGTCTCCACTGTACCTTTGGCTTCATATTGACAGCTTTGCATACCCCCACTCATTGGCACACTACTTGAACTTCCAGACTTTCTCCTGAAATCCTGGTGGAAGCTTTTCTTACCTCACAACTCCTGAATTCTCCATGCACTTAAAACAAGAATCAAGCTGGGTGTGGTGGCACATGCCTGTAATCCCAGCACTTGGGAGGCTGAAGCAGGAGGATTGGTGCTAGTTCAAGGCCAGCCTGGGCTACAAAAGTGAGCTCAAGGCCAGCCTGAACTGCATAGGGAGACCCTGTCTCAAAAAAGACAAAAAAAAAAAAAAATCTACATAAAACAAGAATCATGAGGATGATGCCAGAGTCTGCCAGCAGCTGGAGCAGTAGTCAGGCTCCCTTTTCTCTTGGCTCTAGGGCTCAAGTACCTGGATCACTGAGCCCTCTGAACCCAATCTCAGGAATCGAATTCTCTAAGCTACTACAATTCCATAACAAGGTGCTTTGTGGCTTCCTTCTCAAAGTAGTCTTTTAACTGCAATTTGGAGCCTCTGAAGGCTAGATTCCTACTGGTTTCTGTGATGTCCTCTTGCTGTGTTGCTAAATTGCCCAATATTTTCCATTGTTCTGTTCCTTTTCAGCAAAAAAAGTTCTCTTCTGCTCCAACTTTACAGGTCATAACTCTATGTAAACTTCTTTTCTAACCAAATTCAAAGCTTTCTAAAGCATTCTGATGGATCCCTTGATTTTGTTGTTGGTGGGTGGGTTTTTTGAGTAGGGTCTTTCTACACAATCCAGATTGACCTTAATCTAACTACATAGCACAGGCTGGTCTCTAACTCATTGTTATCCTCCTACCTCAACCTCCCAAGTGCTGAGATTACAGGTCTGTACCACGACACCTAGCATGGATCATTTGTTCTGGATTCTCAACATAGGTCTGGCTACAAGAGCCCAATAACTGATATGCCACAACCTCAACTTTAAACAGCCTTGAAATGTCCTCCACCAGATTCATCAGTCCACCACCTTTAATTTCAGTCTTGGTCAAAGACTCTGGACACAAGAAAAATGCAGGTAAATTTTAAGCCAAAGCACAGTACACATAGTCTGAAGTCCAACAGCCTGTGCAGTCCTTCTCAGCAAAAGCCTTCTGATCCTAGTCTTTATCAATGGTATTTATCAGCATTCTAGTCTTCTGAACTCTGACCAGATTCTCCTATTAAGTCCAGCTTAAAGAATTCTAAGTCTCCTTCTCCAGACAACATCCCAAAACCCTTTCAAACTCTTCCCACAAGCCAGTTCCAAAGTCATGGCCAGGTACAGTCACAGCAGTAAACCCAATTCTCTGGTACTAAAATCTGTCTATGCTGGAAAGCTAAAGAGTCTATGCTGGAAGTGAGGAGACAACCTCCAAGGTGAAAAGCAAAGACTGCAAATGCTCCAAAGGAACAGAAGCAACCCCTCTTCCTCATTTCCCTTTTATCCCATTCTGCTGACAATACTTCCTCGGGTGGGTTTTCCATACCTAGAACTATGCTGAGTCAATGCAGTTGGGTGTTTCTTATTCAAGTTGACACAGTCTGATTACTATCACAGGAAGGAAAGCTGGGAAGGGCACTATCATCAGAGCTAACAGCAAGTGGAAGGAGGCATGGAGGAACGAGCATGTGCGATGTTCTAGAGACTGCGAATAGTTCCATGCTACAAGGTTATAATGTATAGCACTTTAAGCAGTAGTCACATCCAACAGAGTCCTCACCTTCCCACCTCCACCTCCAGCTTTCACCTCAAGCTCAGTGTATCCAATGCAAATGCCTACTTCCCTCTCATCCAAAAGTTACCATCCTAGCTATCAATGACATCATTTTCCTAGCTCCAAAGTTTCCAAATGTGAAGATTTGAGTCACTCTTGACTGCTGCCCTTATCCATCCCACAAGTCCATGATGTGTCTTGCAATGGCATGGTTTTTAGGGTTGGGTTGAACAGTGGTGACAATAGTACTTTTCTATTTCTTCTTCCACTATTCACGGGCAGTTTGGGCTTTTTTTTTTTTTTCACCCAAGTTTTGTTGTTGTTGCTTTGTGTGTAGAGTATGAGAAATTGGAGCCAGAGTGTTGTACCTGTTAAGTGCATGCTACTCCAATGAAGTGCACATGTGCTCCAATCCCTGGAACTGGTTGGCTGCCTCTGGTCAGACACTTTTGCCGTGTGTGTGTGTGTGTGTGTGTGTGTGTGTGTGTGTGTGTGTGTGTGTGGTGTGTGTGTCCAAACTGGAGGTCAAACTCAGGGTCAATCTACCATTGCTGTAATTCACAGCCACTTTTTATTTTTTATTTTGAGAGAAGATCTCACCAAATGGCTCAGGTGGGACTTGAACTGCTGTCTTCCTGCCACAGCCTCTCAAAATTCTGGAATTACAACCGTGCACTAAACTACTTTTAAAACTTATTCTTCAACAATATACTAATACTAAGATGGTCAGATTTTTTTTTTTTTTTTTTTTTTTTTTTGTTCATTCTTCTTGACAAGAGGAGATCAAATTTTTAAACAAAGGCCTGCTAAGAAGCCTCACAAGCCAGTGGACCTGTCCAGGCAGGTATGATAACTAAGCATTCCTTTCTTTGTGCAACCCCTGTCTTTATGGCCCTGTGTAACTGATGGCCTTGCAATGTACCATGGGATGCTCTTTAATGCCTTTGTGTAACCGACAGCCTTACGAAGTAGCTTGAGATGCCTGGACTCCCTAGCAACCCATGATGTTACCTATAGCACTAATATTATCCACTAGCTATTGCAACAGTTCAGGTTCACAATCTCCCAATCAAGTGGACTCAAAGGCTTAAATAAATGAGACAAATGAAATTATTTCAGGGCTCCGAGAGGATCAAAAACCCTGTCACAGAGATTTCCTAGGATTTAAGATCAAAGGGCCAGCCTGATAGCTCAGCAGACTAAAGTGCTTGCTTAGGCAGAGACGTTGACCGGTTTGATCCCTGGAGTCCCATGCCAGCCCTGCTTCCGGGGCACTCTGAGATGCGATTGAGACTGGGTGTGGTGGCACACACCTGTAATCCCAGCTCTTGGGAGGCTGAAAACAGGAGGATCACTACAAGTCAGATAGGAAGTGAGACCCTGTAGACTCTGTAGACCCTGGTCTAAATACAGAAAAAAAAGAAAAAAGAAAAATCAAGAATGTTTCTAGGTAGCCCATATTTATTTAGTTACCAAAGGAGGGAAATACTGAAGAAAAAGCAGTAATCCAGGCAGGGCTTGGGAACCCCTTTAAGGGCTTCTCCAATAGCACATCATGTTAATTTAAGAGATTAAGTCATCTCCAGGAAAGCCTTCACTGCCGGAGTGAAGTGACTGCAGTTTCAGGCTTCATCTACTTAATTGGGGTCAGAGCCAAACGTCCTCAGCTGTGGCCTCATCTAGTCCTTTGAGGCCCCCCAACTTCACAGGCCAGGATAGGCCTCTGTGGTGGCCAGTGACTCACAGAGGCTCACTGACTGCAAGTCTGTTGCCCTGAGTTTTGGGCGAACTTATTAGAAAACATGAAAAGCCAGTCGGTTAATCATAAATCCTGCTCAGAGCTGCTTCATAATGGTCTCCATCAGTCACCCAATCCTCCAATCCTATGTGCCAAACTTGCCTTTGCACTCCCTGCTCACAAAAGCCCTGAAACCCTGTTGTGTGGGCAGGGTTTGTTTTTTTTTTTTTTAGGTTGTACCAGGGATCAAACTTAGGACTTCATGGAAGCATTTTCCACTGAGCCTTCTCTGCAGCCCCTAAGGGGTCTGACTCTTTAGGAGAGATCCCAGTTAAAAGCCCACTGGTATAACAAGCTACTTCCTAAGCCTTTTAAGTGCCACTTCTTCCTGTGCTTGGCCTGTTTTTCTGCAACATCGATGTGCATTTTCCTTACAGTACAGTTTATAGTTCTGAGATGCCCTCTCTTCCTTTCCACTCATCTGTGTATTGATTTATTTGGAGGATTTGGGTGTTGCTGTTGTTTTCGGTCTTACTACTAGAGATTAAACCCAGGACCTTCACACTAAGTGGTATTCCCATCCTCCCAATTCTTCTCATCCTTTTCACTCCTTTTTCCTGTGCTACTAAATTGCCCAAGCTGAATGTGAACTTGCACTCCTCACGTGCCAGCGTCCCGAGGGTGCTAAGTTATCGACATGAGCCTCCACACCCAACTCTCCGGATGGATTGAACTCAAGCTCAAGCAATCCTAGCACCTCATGTTTGGAGCAGCTGGGCCTGTCATGTGCACCTATGTGCACAATGTCTTCTATTCACATGTAAATATCACTTTCACCATGACCCCAATAGAAGCCCTGTCTCTCCACCCTCACATCCTTCTTCTTTTTCTTTCTTTCTTTTTTTCATATCATTACGCAGCTTGAACTCATAGGTATCCTCCTGTTTTCAGCCTCCCCAGCACTGAGATTACAGGTGTGTGTAACCACACCTGTCTTGGTCAACAGCTCAGTACAGCCTGTAGGCAGGGCCAAAGTCACACACAGAACCAGGAATCGAACCCTGGTCCCTGCACTTGCGAAAGCAGACACTGAGCTATCTCGCCAGCCCTCACTTCCTCTTCTCAGTCGGATTCAAGTCACTCTTTCGTCTTTCTCCATACATTACAATGCTCGCTTTCCTGCCTACTTGGATTTTTAGTAGTTATCCTGATAATAGTAGCTTTTATTTCTATAGTCCTTAAAATATTTTAAAGCACTGTCCTACTCATTGTCTCATTAAGCACCAGACCGATGGGACCATTCCTGTTCCACAGATAGAGGTGAGGCTTTGCCATGTACAGCCATTTGCTCACATTCACCCAGCAAAATTGAAGGTGTTCAATACACTTTCAAGATGAAAGCATGAAGTCAGAGCCAGAAGACTGACTTGGCAGTCAAGAGGAGAGGAGAGACTGTTTTGACAGAGGCAACAAAATTTAAAGTCAGAATCTGACCTTCTACTGCAGTGGTTCTCAACGTTTCTAATGCCATGACCCCGCAGTACAGTTCCTCATGTCGCTCTGACCCCAAACTAAGAAATAATTTTGATGGCTACTTCAAAACTGTAATTCCAAATAAATAACATTTTCCGATGGCTTTAGGCGACCCCTGTATTTTGGTCATTCGACCCCCACCGGGGTCGTGACCCACAGGTTGAGAACCACAGTTCTACTGTCTTTTATGTGGACCGCAATGTTTGCTAGGTTTTTATCAGACTAGTAGAATATAGTAAGAGCAGAATTGAATCTCAATATTTCAACAGATACATTTTTTTTCAGATTTAAAACTGGAAAACTGTACTCTCAGCTTGCACTTATTTCTGCTTTTGCAACTCAGAGCTGACTGTGTGGGAGAGTTCACTGCTGTGTAAAATATGGAATTAAAATTAAAAAGCTTTTACATGTATTTTTAGAGCACAAAAACAATTAAAATTAAATGTAACTCAAAAATTCAGTTAGTAGAGTTGGCATTTAAAATGGCTGCTTAATTAGCAAAATTCTATATGATTAAAGTAGTCACTTGAAAATGTCTTTCAAAAGTAAAGCGCTTTAATGTGCTCTAGTTCTTAGATGATCTACATGGCTTGATCTTTGCGTTCCTCTCTGGAATTGAGCTGTTCTGCAGTTTGAGTTAATGAGCTCCCGGACTACTGCTTCAGAAGGGAGCTTATCAGAGAAAAAGCAGGGCATTAATCTTACTTGACAATAAAATATACTAAGCATTAAAAACTATTGCCTGTCCTCAGGGTATAAAGGACCATAAGGGAGGCTTTTTATCTTATATTGAAATGCTAAGGCTGTACCTTAAAGTCCATCTGAATCATGGGGTGAGTAATTCTCTTAGAGGGTATTGATAGATCAGAGAAGGTTGTATATGAGAGGTACTAGGGATTGGATTGAGTCTTCACACTGAACTAGATCCCAGCCCCTTTTCTACTTTTTATTCTGAGCCAAGGTCTTGCTAAGTCACTAAGTTGCTCAGGATAGGCTCTAACTTGTGAACCTCTGGCCTTGGCCTGTTAGCGTGATGGGATTACCATGCCTGGAAAGAATCAGGTTGTATTTCTGACCCATAAAAAAAAAAAAAAAAAAAAAAAAAGTTGTAGCAAAAGATACATTTTCTTAAAACTCCCTGAAACAACCATGGGAAAGAGTTTCTAGTTCAGTCCCTCTTTTTCATTTGGAGATAGTAAGAATTCAACCAGTTTTTAGATGTCTGTGGCAAACTAGCCTGCAACTCAATACTTTCCTCTTCTCTTGTGTTTAAATAACTACATTTCTAAAAGTGATACTGAACTGCCAACACTTGCAAATGTAATATGAGAAGGGATGTTCTGCTGCCCTTTCAAAATGTGTAAGAGGGCTAAGCCTTCCCGTATGCCTTGTTCTTCTCCCTCCGTTACGTGGGAGGTGGCCAGTGTGCATTTGAGCTGACACATTGCAGATAGCAGAGCTATAGCATAGGAGAAGTCTGATCCTTAAAGGACTGCATGAAACTGATTCTCCTCTACAGTCTGATATACAACCCCACACCTCCTCAGCCCCACCAAGGACTCTTTTTCTTCACAGTGAGTGAGCAAGAAATAAACCACTGTCATCATGAGCCACCTGGCAGGAGCCACCTAGAGTTGGAGGATGGTTTTTAGACTGTCTACAGAATGTCGTCTTTTCTGCTAACTCTATTTTTCTCCAAAAATAAAATCCCATTGTGACGATAATCCACAGTGCAGTGTCTGAACAGGATTGCTTCTTTGCCTTTTGTTCTAGCTCCGATGGTACACAACAGTGCATTTTAACCTTTGGGGGAGCAAGGACTTTTTCAAACCTAAGAAAAATTCAAAAGCCTTCTCCCTAGGAAAATAAGCAAACACACACATGATAAAAATTTTTGCTAAAATTGTAAGACATTTTTAGAACTTTAAAAAGCTCAGTGGGCTCAGGGAAACCTTGATATTAGCAATTAATATACAAGGAATACTGAGAAGTCCTGAGAAAGTATACATTACTTCCTAGCTGTTAAACTTTACTCATATTCCTTTTCATATACAACTATGCAGGACTACCCTTAGCCTTGATTTTGAAGTTAAAAATATAAAAATTTAGATCATCAACCACTGATTGTTCTTTCTCAAAGCAGAGATACCAGTGTAATAGCCCCACTGCCAACCTTCAATTCTGTGCCCAGGAATTTTGATTTCTATAGAAACATGAACAGTCTACCTACAAACTATCAACAATGTTATGATCAGTGCTCAGTGCTAGACTGGGTAATTGCAAAATCTTAACTCTTCTAGCATGGACCCTCATTACCTTTCCAATTAGTTCATGGTCAGCATCTCTAATCTCAACTCTACCTACCTAATGTTTTCATTCCCATCATTTAGTTCACTTACTGTACACTGAATCTACCACGTCCCTTCATGCTTCTGTGTCTTATCAGGAATGTCCAAAAGCCACTATTTTCCTCTAATATGCAATGCCAGCATCAGGTTTATGGGAATCATCCCTTCCCTGTTTACAACTGAGTCATGCCCCATGAGTGCTGTTGAGGTATTACCCATCCCTCGTCAGAGGACCATCACACATGGCTGGGCTTTACTGCTCTACTTCCCAATATTGCCAGTTCCTTTGGAAGGAAGGCTGTCCTTTATTTCATATTCATTATGCAGCCAAGAACTGGACACAAACTGAAGCATGCCACATTGTCAAAGAACTCAACTTCAAGGAAGGCAGTTAGGAATATAAAGTAAAACAATGTCATGTAATTGTAATATTTCCTGTGTTAAAGACACCAAAAGAATGCTGGAAGCACTATAGGAGCATATAAGACGAGACAATTAGTTGTAGAAGAGAGCAAGGTGATAGAGAAGGAACAGCATGGAGGAGACAATCAGGATCAGGGAAGGTAGCAGATGGTCGGTGCAAGGCGGACATGGAGTTGGGCCTAGAAGACTGAATTAGAGGTTTTTGTTTTGGTTTTGTTGTTGTTTTCAGAACCAGGGATTGAGCTCAGGCCCTTGCGTTGTAAGGCAAGCACTTATTCTACTGAGCTATTTTCCCAAACCCCCACTGAATTAGAGTTTGCCAGGGAAAAGAAAGGAAAGACTTGTACAAACTCTCCCACTAAAAGCTTCACCTTGGTACTGTAGAACCTGCCTTTCACACAAGTCCCAGGTCTTTTCTAGATCAAGATAGGAGCTCTTGATCATCTCATTCCTTAATCAGCTGCAGTCTCTCCAGAGTTTGGTCCTGAGAATCATTCTGGCTTATCTGAAACCTTGGCCATCCTCATACAGAAACATGGTTCAGAAATTCTGTTTTGTTTGTAAATGTGTCAGACATGCAAATTTAATTTCCATGAGTCTGGCCTAAAAGAACTGGTTGAGTTGCCCCATCCATAGCAAGAGTTTAAGTGAATATCAAGTGTGTTTTATTAGTTAGGGTTTCTTCCATTGTCAGTGTTATAAAACCCATTTCAAATTAGTAGGCAATGGGGCTGGAGAGATAGCTCAGCAGCATAAATGCCTGCCTGACAAGCACAAGGACCCAGGTTGGATCCCAGGTACTGCGTGCCATGCTGGCCTTGCACTGAGCTAGCCACCAAAACCAGGCATGGTGGTACATGCTGGTAATCCCAGTGCTGGGAAGGCTGAAACAGGAGGATCACTATAAGTCTGAGCTGTGTAGTGAGACCCTGTACCAAATAAATAAATAAGATTTAAAAAAAAAACAAAAACAAATTGGTAGACAAAAGGATAAAACTTTTAGATTGTGGATTCTTACATAACAAAACCATAATGTATAAAAGTACTCCTGAACCTCTGCTTTTTCTTTTTAGTCTTTCCCAGTGGGTTCCATTATTTTTCCTTCATAGCAACCCTTTTTAACCCTCAGGAAATATGACTGCTGGTGGATCCTAAAGTTGATATGGTATAACTGTCATCACTACAGAAGATTTTTGCATGTATCAGGGCAAAAAAAAAAAAAAAGTCTAGTACATCACTGTTCTTATTTACATTCTTACCTGTCTGTGGGGGATATTCTATAAAAGTTATTAGACCAGGTTGTAGTTTGGGGAACAAAGATTCTATTTTCCTCTCCAGCTCTTCCCCTGTTCCTGGGTTCCAAGAGTTGAGCAACTTTGCTGCATCAGTCCTTTCTACCATGTTCTATGTTGAAGCCAGGACACCATGGACTGTACCATTTGAAACTATGAGCCAACCAGATGAAGCTTGTGGATTAAACAATAGATTTCTAATTTAAAAGAAAAAGAAAGAAAGAAAGAAAGAAAGAAAGAAAGAAAGAAAGAAAGAAAGAAAGAAAGAAAAGAAACTGTGAGCCAAAATCTTTTCTCCTTAAGTTGTGAGTGTCAAGTATTTTGTCCCAGCAAAAAGACCAATTGTAGTAAACTGAATAATGCTCCTTCCCAACATCTACCTCCTAATCATCAAAAGCTATGACTATGTTACTTTATACAGTAATGCAGGAGGATTTAAATTAAAAGTCTTGAGATGGAGGGACTATATGGCTGGGTCCAATATAATCATGAGTACGTTTATAATAGAGAAACAAGAACATGACAAAGAAATGGACAGAGAAATCAAAACAGAGACAGGCTGAGAGAGAGAGAGAGAAGGACCTCAGAGATGGTTCAACAGCACAAGCACCTTCCTGGTAAGTTTATGATCCTGAGTTCAATCCACAGTACACAAAAGAAAAGATAGAAGAATCCATAAGCCCAACATTTAGGCAGTTTTCAGAAGCTAGGAAAGGCAAAGAAATAAATGTGTTTTTCCTTAGAGACTTCAGAAAGATAAGCTTGGTGATGCTAGTTTTAACATTTACATCTAAAACCTATATTTTGATGTCTTGCATACACCACTGGTAATATTTCTGTGAATTTTGCACAATGTTTTAATCTTTTAGTTTATTCCCTTAATAATAACTGATATAACTATGATAACTCAATGTACTCTCTTAAATGTTATTTTTCTTTATAGCACTGTTGACTCATTTTGGAAAATGATATACTTTCCTCTCCCTTATTCACAGAAATTGTTTTTATTTTTTAGTGATTGGCCCAGTTCCCTAAGCAGTAAGCTTCGTATTTTAAATTTTCCGATTGAGCCATTTGTCATTTGTCTTACATTTAACCTTGTTCTTAGCCATGGTAACAAAATCCATTTATTTGGGAAGAAAATGCGAGGACATCTTAAAAAGCAGTAAATTTACTGAATATATATCAGTGATTGCTTCCTTATCATATAATTATATTTAACCTTTCTTTAAAATTGTGTGGTAGCTTCTTTGCCAGTTGAATTTATGTACTTATTTTATTGATTTACTACAAATGACATGTTGAGGAGCACATAAGCTTTTACAGGCTCCTTAGGTACTATTTAGTATGTATATTAGTACTACAGTAATAGTTTACTGAATTATACCTAAGGAACCTCTTAATGTTCTGTTCTTACAGGCCTGATACATTCAGGATAACCCCTCAGTTATTATAAAGAAGGGGGGTTGAAAAAAGGAACTGCATAATCCTTTCTGTAAAATTGAATGCTAACATGAACACATGAGAATATAATTAATTGAGGTTCTGATGAGTGCTTGAAAATATGAGTTAGATCTTTTTAGAAACAGTTTAGAGACTGCAATAACTGAATATTTTTCTTCATGTGAGGCATGTTTTGCCCCAGTCTTGCACTGTTCAGGTTACCTTTTGATATTCATTATCATACACTTGATGTTTAGCCTCGTAATTTATTATCACATCTGCATGCATCTCATTCAGTTAGTCAGACCCCTTCAATGTTGTTTTTAGTGAACACATACACCAGTCCATTCTTTTTTTTCCACATAAGAAAGTATCAGCTGGAAGTTATCAGTAAACTGATGATGTTGATTATATTGACTGCACATATTTTTTGAGGTTTTCAAATAAAATGAATGTGTAAACCATGAAGATTTATGGAAATTTCCCTTTTCAGATAATGGTGTATTATTTTGTGAAATATTTTTTTCTCAAAAAATTAACAAGGGGCTGGGGAGATAGCTCAGTAGAATAAGTGACTGACTGGCAAGTGCAGGCTCCTGAGTTCAATCCCTGGTACCACACACACACACAAATAACACACCAGAGCCAGGATGATAGCTCAGGAGCATAAGCACCTACTCAGCAAGCATAAGGTCCCAAGTTTGATCCCCAGTTCAAAACAAAACAAAAAAAAATTTTTTTTGTTAAAAAATTAACATATCAATCAAATACTACTACGGCACTTTGTCCAGCTGGAGTTAAATTCAGCCCTAGATTAAGTTTCTGTTGCCAGTGCTACCAATAAATGGTGTCTATATTCTAAGTTACATTGGAATGTGGAGGACTGTGAAATTTTGATTTTCATCTATGCTATTAAACTTCCTTAAGTACAGTCCTCAAATCTAAGATTGTAATATGATGAGGTGACAAAGAAAAAACTGCGTGAATTTCTAGGTGGTTTTAGTGACCAGTTTGCTCTCTGTGAGAGCCTGAGAGAATCTTTTCTCTCTACTTAAGCACACTATACACTGTCGATCCCTTTCCTCTGTGGCCTCAGAATCTCCCTGAACAAAAAACTTGGGACACTACTGAGTTACAGGATGTAACAATACAGGTTCTCTTATGTCCTGAGTCCTCACTGACTTTGAAGGGCTAGAGCCAAAATATTGGCTATCCTTGTAGTCCTTCTTTTTCTCTAATTTTTGGTCTGCAAACTTAAGTTCTTAATCCTCCAGAAGAGAAGCTTGGTGCTACTATTACTCTATAACATACGTACTTGAACTTAACATCACTGTCTTCCTGAATATTAAATGCCTTAGACTTAACATAGAATCAGTATTTTCCATCAATCATTGATATTCTAAAAAATAACATACATGCACTGTTATTTGGTCAACCACAGACTGCATATGTAATCATGATGCCATATACTTGCAACAGAACTGAAAACTTTCTGACCCTTAGTGACATAATAGTCATGACAACATTGTATCACATTATGCACATTTGTGGTGATGCTAGTATAAACAATTGTACTGTGATGCCAGTCATATGAAGAATAATTCATTCAGTTATGTGTACTGCAAAATCCTTGATAAAGATAACTATTAGCTGCCTTACTGTTTTATATGTTTGCTGTACCTTTTATCACTGCTTTTTTTCTTTTCATTTTTTTGTATCTGCAAGGGAACAAAGTCAAGGCCACAATCATACTGGAAAAATGCCATTGCATTAAGCCACCATCTCCCATTCTACCATATTTTTATAGGGTACTGTTAATCAAAAAACTTTACTGTACCTCCTATTACATAGACAGTGACCAGGATGGGGAGATGGCTCAGTAGGATTAGCGCTTGGCTGGCAAGCACAAGGTCCTGAGTTCAATCCCTGGTACTGCAAAAACAAAAACAAAAACAAACATAGACAGTGACCTTGTATATCTCATGCTTACTGAGTATCTTAACTGGAATTTTCCCTTGTACTTGACTTAATCCCATGTCATTCTGTTTATTATGAACACTATGTGTATAAAATCTTCTGCTAATTTTGAGAGCAAAAGGCTACACTCATGACTGACCTGAGAATGAAAGTTGAAGCGATAAAGACCTATGAAGGTGGAAAATCAGTGATGGGTATTGCTAAGTAGTCTGGAGTGTCTCACTCCACTATAGTCACCACTTGAATAACAAGAACAGAATGATAGGAACTGTTAAGGTGCTTGCACATTGAATCAGACTAAAGAAAACTCAAAAGAAGTCTATCAGATATGGAAAATTTCTAATGACCTGGACTGAATCATAGCTCTCTTAGCATCATATTGATCATGACCAAAGCAATATCTATTTGTGGTTTTAAACAAAGAGAACAAATGTACTTGACTATGATGTTCAATTTACTAGCTCTAGTACCTTGAGTGATGTGTCATTATTTATTATATAATGTGAACATGAGCAGTGAATCTGGAGTACTAATGTGAAGGTATTGGAAGAAGTTTTGAAAATTCTATTTGGTAGTGGAGAACAATTACTTGAACAAACATGACAATAAGAATATGGCAGCGCAACAAAGTACTACAAGAGGGCAAGCCTGAAAGAGTAGCAGGATAGACCAAGTAACCTAGGTGTATAGTAGAAATAACTAGGCTTATGTAAGCACGCTTGACAGTTAATTTTGACTATCCACTTGATCAGCTTAAGAGCTACCTAAATTAGTAGAGTTGCCTAAATTAGTGTGCTTGGGAAGGTCATGGGGAAAGGGCCTTGGGGAGCACACTGGGCTCCTGCCTCCTTTCTGTTTGGTCCTTCCCTTTTTCTCTGCCTCCTGAACAACAAAACATGAACAACTTTACTGCACCAAACCCTTCTACCATATTATTCCTATCTCTCAGCCAGCAGACTAGGCATTGAAAACTTTGAACCTGATCCAAAATAAACTTCTCTTCCTTCAAGTTGTATCATAGATCTTGTCACAACAAAGAATTTCACTTTTTTTTTTTTTTTTTTTTTTTTGCAATACCAGGAATTGAACTCAGGACCGCGCACTTGTCAGGGAGTGCTTATGCCACTGAGCTATCTCCTGGGCTCCCCAGCAAAAGAAAGATGACCAGTGCAACACTCTACAATATCTGCAAAAGAATAAAATCATTGGTTTCATCATTTCTAAGAACATATTCCTCTTGATGAGCTGCACATAGCTATACAATAAAATAACATATGTGATCTAACATAAATTTATAACATATAACTGTTCCATCACTTTTCTTGAATCCCTCCTGTGTATACATACAGAGGATACAAAAATAATTCAAATATCACATGGCTTCTTGTGTGTGTGTATGCATTTGTGCGTTGCAGGCGTACAACTCAGGGCCTTGCACATGTTGGGCAAGTGATCTATCATGGATCTCCATCCCCAGTTCCTATACAATAACTCCTAAAATTTAAAATTTAACATTGCTCCTTTCATCAACTGTCAATGAACTTCTGACTCCATTCCTCCTACTTCTGCAGCAAACTGGACTCTTCTACCACCATGTCATTTGGTAAAGATTGCAATAATCAAAAAAGCTTAGCACAGAGAAAACAAAACTATCAGTTGCTATTAGCCTTTTATTCCATACTAGCTGTTTACTCTTCTTAAACTCTTGTTTTAAAAAAGACCTCCCCAAAAAATGACAGGCAATAAAGCAAATAAAAACATTTGGTCTGGGCGTGGTGATGCATGCCTGTAATCCCAGCACTTGGGAGGCTGAGGTAGGAGGATCAGTTTGAGTTCGAAACCAGCCTGAGCTACAAAAGTGAGCTCAAGGTCAATCTGAATTACAATGAGACCCTGTCTCAAAAAGACAAAAAAAAAAAAATTGGAGTACTAATAGGATCTGATCTATCATCTCTCATAATGAGAGCAAGTTCTGGGCTCAAGTTTCACACAATGAGAATTTGTGAGTGAATCTTTGAAAATCTTGGAAGATAAAATCATCATCATTGTTTTTATTACTATTATTACTATTATTATTATTGAAATTGGGAATTAAATCCAAGAACTTAGCACTTGAGATATGACCTTAACTGGAAAGGGCCTCATTAAGACATTTATTTGCCCAGAATAATTTGAGATGTTCCTGCCTCAACTTCTCAAAGTGAAGGATTGCATATGTGCAACCTATACCCAGCTGGCTTGCCTCTATTTTAAGCACCCAAGATTGGCTTTGCAGTGGAACCAACCTTGCTATTATTAGCCAATGAGGTTTCTATAAAGAGGAGCTTGAGATCTCAGCTCAGACTGAGGAAGTCTTGTGCCTAGCCAGATTTATTAGACAAAGTGAAGAAAGTAGGAGAAAATGGAGAGCGGATGTCAACTTGAAAGTCTAAAAGAAGTATGGCTCTTATGGAGGAAACCAGATCAGCCCATCAAGAAAAGGCAGGGTTCAGCTTCTGCGAGTTCCTAGGGTAGCTGGTGTCTGCTTGATCATTATCCCATACTCAGTTTGCTCAGTGGCTCTAACCGAGGTCCTTACAGCTTAAATTGGCAGCTCATTTCATGATCATGTCCATCTGCGCTGTCTCAGTTTTGCAAAGGCTTTGTGATAAATTTGGTGTGACTGTTGATTTACAGCAATGACTGGAGAGTTTTAGGAAGAATTTGAGAGTTGAATGTTCCTATAAATCTCTTATGTCGAAGTCCTCAGTTCTGAAGAAGGATAACAAAGTCAATGTACAGTTAGTGTTATTCAACCTTATATTGCTAGGTTTTAGAGGGATGCTCCCTAAATGATTAACTTGCCTATATGCACACCTGAACATGGTTCTAGCTCAAGCATTTTAGGTTACAAGGAGGCAGATATAAAGCAGATGCCAAGATTTGTTCTGGTTTTATTTGTCTGTTAAGTAGCACTAGGTCCAAGTGAAGAATCACAGTTTTTGAAAAAAGTAGCTTTTAAGTCACTTTCTGTCTCAGAAGAAAACACACATCATGCTTTTAATGAATAACCAGTGAAAGACCCAGGAATCCACCTGTCCTTTGTCCTCTTGGTGATCTCTGACTGTCTTATTATCATTACTTCCCCGAAAGGGCTGTAGAACTCAAGGATCAAAGTTACTTTTGCCTCAGATATGAGACACGAATATGAATCTAGTTCATAATTTAAAATGTCACAAATCCATTTATTGATATTTTATGATCAGTTAAACTTACTAAGCTATTAGGAAATTATATTTCTTAAAGTGATGCTTTCTTTGGTTCTTTTTCTAAATAGATTTAGGATCAAAGTCAATGTTCATTTATAACTAACTATTCAACAACTTTTTGGAAACAAATAATTACAGACATGAGTAAGGTGAAGAAATTTGACCTTTTCAGGGTTCATTCACCTGTTTTTAGAGCTCACCAAATACGATTTTTTCTCATTTAAAGGTTAATTTTTAATAGTCAAAATAAAATGTAGTTCTGCCAGCACAATACATTTGTGTTGGGCTTAACAGAAAGGCATCTTCATTATTTGAGTCTTAAACCAGTCTGGGCATGTCTCACATGGTCAGCAGGCACAACAGCTGTGGCTACTGTATTGAACAGCAGTTGTTATCATCTGGCCCCCTTTCATTCTATTTTATGTTTCATTGTTGTGATGAGTTAGATCTCCTGTGGACCTCAAATGCCTCGTGTTCCAAAGTGGAGCTTTTCAGAGGTGACTGGATCACAGTAGGGGCATACATTCATCAGTGAATGAATCCAATGGTGAGTTCCTGGCTGAGCACACTGCTTTGCTTTGTTTTGTTTTTTATTCATTTTAGTGAGAAAGAAATAGCAATGAGACAGTTTCAAAACAGGTTAGTAGGACACTTGCAGTAATTAGTACATTTCATATTGTTATCTTCACAGTACTTATTCAGAGTATAAGACACAGACATGATATGTCTGAACACTATTAGTACAAATCTTTCTTCTCATTGAACTAAGAGAAAGTAGCTGCATATCTATCCTAACTATTTTGTATATACAGATATATATAGATACATATTTTTTCAGTAAGAAATGTGCTTCATTTATATCCAGCTTTTTGTTTTGTTTTGTCAGAGATGGGTGCTCCATTGCCATTCAAATGTTGTAGGTGTGTGAATTCAGCAAAATAACCCAATATAGCCCAATAGTCCATAATAGTAGTTTGTTATCAGAAGAACTGGCAATGTAAGAAATTGTTGGCTTGAGCCTTTTTCAGATCAGCATATTAATATGGCATAACTTTTTATACCTTGTGGTTAAACTTTTCTGTTGGATGGTTAAGACTAAGATAAAGCTAAACCTGTATAATAAAAAAATATAAATTTGTATCACCAAATATAATTTTTTTTGGAGAGAATCTCATTCTGTGCAAAGGTCCTAAGGTCTGCACAGTTACAAAGTTGTCTCTGTGCAGAAGTAACATGGATACCTCTTTAAGACCTCCTTTGTTGTCCTCAAACTGAGAAAAGGTCCAATTCTACAGTCATTTGATAAGGCCACATCTCAAAAGACAGGGTGACAGCAAAAGAAAGAGCTTTATTCCGTGGCCAAGAAAGGAGAAGCAAGGGCTTTAAAAAAAAAAAAAAAAAAAAAAAAAAAACAGCTTTTAAATTCCATTGACTTGAGAAGTCAAAGATACACGATAAGAATAATAAACAAGAGATAAGCCATAAAAGATAAAGAGTATTCATGTCTTTTCTAGGAAAACAAAGGAACTCAGGAACTTGGGTATTCTCTCTGTGTGTGTGTGTGTGTGTGTGTGTGTGTGTGTGTGTGTTATTCAAGTTTGAGCCTAGGACTCATGCAACCAGCTTCAATCCAAACCTTTTCAAATCTTTTTTAAAAGAAGATCTGACAAATTAGGTAAATTGCCTGGTATGGGCTTCAACTTGTGAACTTCCTGTGTCAGCCTTGCCGAGTGCTGAAATTACAGGCATGAACCACCACATCTGTTGCAGACTCTTTTCACTCTTTTTTTTTTTCTTGTGGTTCAGGGGATCGAACTCTAGACCTTCCACTTGCTAGGCAGGCACATATGCCACTGAGCTATATCCCCCACCTCTTTTCACTCTTTTCATAGTCATCATAGCTGGTAAAGTTGAAGACCAAAACCAAAACATAGTATGAAGATATAAAAACCAAATATTTTCATCTTCTTCCAACCATGCTACAGGACATTTCCAAGCCCAAAAAAAGAGTTAGGATTTCTATAAAAATCGACATGAAGTCCCTGAAAAGTGACCTAACCAACTCTTATCATAACCCAAATATCAGAGATGCTATGTACAGCAAAAATTGTGGTGCACATACAAAGCATTTCCCAGCTCTGTGACTTTCAAAATTAGTGGTTTGTAAGTCAACCAAGAGCAAGTGAAGGTAAAGGTAAGATTTACAGTATTAGCTTTGTCACCAGTGACATGACCATTTACTTTACTGCTAAGTATTAAGGCATGTGACTGCACAAGGAATAGCTGCTGCTTTCCTGATATGGGCTAAAGAGCATATCATCAAATATGTTGCTTGCCCAGTGGATTTGAGAAAATTCCTAAAGAGAAAAATAATATGTATGAATGATCGCCCAAAGAATGTTCAAACTACTCCTTTTTTGCTTTTATTGTTCGTTGCAATCCAATGCCAGCAACATATGCATTACCTAAGACACCTAGTTTTGCAGAAATTGGAACCTGACTTTAATCAGATCTTATGAGATCTGATTTTATAAGTAGAACCTTAGAAGATCTTATAAGTAGAATCTGCATTTTGATGAAGTTTATATACACTTTGCAGAGTACCTCTGTACACTAATCTTAAATCCCTAGATGGGCCTCCGGAGGAGTGAGTCTCTCAGAATTGCATGTAAATTTGTACATGCATTTGTGCATTTTCCAGGGACAGATTATCTGATCAGTTTTTCAGAGGAGTTTGCTTTAAACATATTTATTTAAAATTAGGACCTTTAGCTATATGGTTTCTAAAGTAGTTATTAGGTATAGACCAAAATGTCAGAAAGGTTTATACCTTTACCATCTCTACTTTTTATCTAATGCAGCATGAGAAAATTTCTCAAATTTAGCAGGTTAAAACTGCAAAAGCTTTCTATGTCTGGGCAATTCAGAAATGGCTTATGGGTTCCTTTAGCTCACGGTTTTTCATGAGGATTTAATTACACTGTCAGCCAAGATTGTTGTCATTTTTAAGTCTCTATGGTAGCTGGGATAAAACTCTTTCAACACCACATGCATAGTTGTTGGCAGAGCCCTCTATTGGCTTCTAGCTGTTGGCTAAAGACCTCAGTCCATCATTTAAGCGGGTTCAGGTGGCTTCCAGCACAGTAAATGAACAGAAAGAGACAGAATGAGACTGGAAGCCATACTGCTTTAAATAACCTATCTGTACGCCTGATCATTCTAGCCTTATTCCATGTTTCTGTGAGAATTTAGTACACAATAATTGTCAATAAATCTTAGCCAAGAATTACTTACATGGCAAATACTCAGTTAAGTTTTACACTAAAGACTATTATAAATGGTCATCCAATGAAAATGTCTGAGATATATATATTTAGTGTATACATATAAAACATTTACTATACATAATATATAGTAAGTGTTGTTGAAAAATTCTCCACTATGCTCCACAGTGGCGGAATTTCTATTCATCCCCAGGTAAAGCAATAGGTAAGTTCCAACTCAAGCATGAATGAATCAGATGATTACATTCATCTTCTGCGGGCATCCTTTGCACAACATGACATCACTGACCTTAAAAAGAGAATGAAGACCCTCTCAACAAGTACTCTATGCTTTAATTTTGCTTTCAGCCTTATGCTATTTTCCAATCCTGATGTTCCATCCATTCTGGCTCCCTTACACATCTATAGCAATATTTTTTTTTTTTGTATGCAGTTTTATAAGCTTTTAAAACCTTTTGAAGGATCACAAGTTCAAGAACAACTGATCAATTCAGTGGGATATCATATCACAATTAAAGTGCATAAAATTAAATATTTTTTGAAACAGTCAGATGGGGGATTGGTGAGATAGCTCAGTGGTCCAGGGTACCTGCACAGGCAAGTTTCAGCAAGCACAGGGACAGCAGTTCCATCCCTGGCACGATATGACACACCAGCCCCACCCCCATGGCAGGCTGAGCCAGCCAGAATCCGGGCATAGTGGAACACATCTGTAATTCCAGAGCTAGAGATGCCGGAAGTAGGAGGATCACCATGAGTCCAAGCTGCATAGTAAGACTCCGCGCCAATCAAATACATTTTTAAAAAGCAATCAACTGGGCACAATTAGCATATCACTCTAATTTTTCCAGGAAGCTGCAGTTAGATCATGAGTTCCAGTTAAGCCTAGGCAACTTAGTGAGATCCTGTCTCAAAATTTAGTAAGCAACAAACATTTTTGGGGGGTGTCTCAGTGAAAATTCTTGGGTTCAACCCCTAGTATCACCACCACACATATAAAGATAATTAAAAAGGAAGATTATAAATATCACAATGTATATTAATGCATTTATTTAGTTGTAACATTAATAAGCTGATACAGAAAATTACTGCTCAACCAGCCCAACATGTAGTGCAACTATAGGCAGGATCATGCACCCAAAAAACTCCAAAACAACAGTGTGAAATCACTTGAGTGAACCAAGCGAGCACAGAGACAAGGCCAGCCCCAGGTGTGGGTGCACATGACAGTGGGTGGGACAAATGAGATCGAGACCAGGACCTGGCTGAAGTATATATGCAACCCAAGGTGAAACCAGAAGAAAAGTCTGAAGCATCAGTGAGGAGGCAGAAATTGGTAAGTTAGGTGAACCAGCCTGGCACTTTGGCACACAGACACATGGAATAGAAATAAATGGAACTGGGCCAGACGGGTAGGTCGGTGGCAATAAGTGACTGGCTACAAGAGTAAGGTCTCAAGTTCAACCCTTGGTACTGCAAAGAAAAAATAAGCATTAAGAAATCATTTAAAAAAAAAAAAAAACTTCTAAAACAAAACGAGCGAAACCCGCTCCCTCCCTGGCAAGCACAAGGTCCTCACTTCTATCCCTGGGGGGGAGAGAGAGAGAGAGAGAGGAAAGAGGAGGATAAGGAAGAAGAAGAAAGGAGAGGAGAAGAGAGGAGAGGAGAGGAGAGGAGAGGAGAGGAGAGGAGAGGAGAGG